>CATNEM010000042.1:5000-7500 GCA_950096795.1 Macrostomum cliftonense | reverse complement strand
ATTAAGTAAATTCAGATTTTAAAGGAAAGACAATAGATAAGAAGAGCGAAAAGGAGATGCGAGGAGAGAATAAGAGAGGAGAGTATAGAGAGGAGAGGATAGTATAGAGAGGAGAGCATAGTATAGAGAGGAGAGGATAGTATAGAGAGAAGAGGATAGAGAGGAGAGGAGAGTATAGAGAGGAGAGTAAAGAGAGGAGAGGATAGCAAGGAGAGGAGAGTATAGAGATGGAGAGGACAGAGAGGAGAGGAGAGTATAGAGAGGAGAGGATAGTATAGAGAGGAGAGGATAGTATAGAGAGGAGAGGATAGTATAGAGAGAAGAGGATAGAGAGGAGAGGAGAGTATAGAGAGGAGAGTAAAGAGAGGAGAGGATAGCAAGGAGAGGAGAGTATAGAGATGGAGAGGACAGAGAGGAGAGGAGTTATTATCGGCACACCAATACCGATTTTCGTTTGTTTAATGTGCAGATCCCTAACGATAATATATAAAAAACTAGTTGATAATTGTGGCAATTGCGATTTTCCTGCTGAAATCACCCCGAACATTTTAAAGAAGCTTTTTAAATATTCTATTGTAACGTCCGGTTTTATCGTCAACAACTGATCATCTGATAAATTTAGACTTTCAACAGGCAACCTTGTTAGTTAGAATTTTATTTCTAACAACATTTTGGCTCTCAGTTGTCGGGGCGTTTTGCTAATACATAGCTGCATCACCGAAATGAAAGATTCAGCCATGACCAGTACAAGCTCTGGGCTCTGTCATTAAACAAAAAGCATTGGAGCAGCAATGCACCCAGACAGATAATCAGATGACGAGGGGAACAGGCACTGCTCTTTGAATAATTGCTCGACTCTACAGCCGACAAGAATAGCCCGAAGCAATATAATTAATTTTTAATGCTCAGATTATCTGGAATTTGGAAGACTAATTTGAAATCCCCAAAGAGGGAATAATAAATCTGCTCAGCTTCAGAACCCAATTCTCAAGACGGATCAGTTATCTCAAACGCCTGATCTCCGCAATTTCGTTGATTAAAGATTAAATTTATCAGGATAAAACAAGCCCATAAAAATGTCACAAAAATTAAATTAAAAAATTTTTGTTGGTTTAACTTACCTCTTCACATACTCAAGTTATCCTTAGCGTTACGTTACTTTCTAATTCACTTGAAAAAATCACTGACAAGAGACTTCTTTAAAGAAAGATGGTAGTCAAATCTCTCAGAGTTACATAAATTTCAAACCCAGCTAAAAATCCCCAGTCCTTGATATTTAAACAACAACAGTAACTCGTCAGCAGCCAATCAGCATCTTGGTGCCTACAAAGTCTGATACCCGAGGCGAGGGGGGAGCAGGGTAAGTAGTGCGTCCATTGTAAGTAGCAATATGTGCGTTTTTTCTTTGATAAATTAATTAAATGAAACGCAAGCGACAATCCGAATGATTAGATTTATTCCAAGCATGGCGATAACAATTCTTGTAGATTTTAAAATACACAGGGTCACGCGTATATGCTATATTTAACATTAATTTATAACAGTTTGCTTATAATTCAACTTTTATTCTGCTGAGTAAAGATAGACAGTGAGTGAGGCTAGCAAGGGAAATTGCAAGTAGGAAATAATCAGGCCTGGCTAAACAACATAACTGGAACAATAAATATTAACCCGAAAAAAATAGGGGGACTTGCTTCCGCTAATCAGATTGCCAACTGACAGAAAAATTTCATTAATTCAAATGTTAAAACTGGAATACGCTCGTAAATTAAGATAGTGTAATTTTTTTAAACTAACTTTTAGGATGAATTTTAACAAGTTGGACTACAATAATAATACGCGATGCTTTCAGGACAGTTAAGCTGAAAGAACAAACTAATGCTAAATTGAGTGCACACACTGGCAGCCTCTAGAAGAAGCCATTGAACAAATTTAAGTTGTAAAGGGGCTTCTAAAATTGCGAGTAAAATATGATCGAAACTATCATTCGTTTTCGCTAAACTCGTCACAAAATTCAAAAAATTCACAGCAACACAAAAAACACTTTTTTTTCAAGAAAGCTTTTTTTTCAGCCTGGATTGCAGCTATAGCACTAGTAATACGACATGCGATATTTAATTATGAATTTTCGCTTTTCAATGTGCTCCACTGTCTGTATCACGCTTCTGACGAACCCTAAGCAGTTGTTGCACATGTATTTCCCCTGCTTGATTCGTCGTTAATTAGGCTCAGACGACTTCGCTTTGTCAAGTGCTAACGCTGTTAATTAAGTCCTCTTCTGTGAGGAAAATAAATTGGGGTACCAATAGAAGGATTTTTTTTCTCTAGGCGTGCGTTTTCCACTGCTGCATTTCAGAGAGTTCGATTAGTGAAGCGGTTCTTTTCCCAATTTGGATCGCTCTATAGAATGATTAGCGCACTGCACAGCAAAAAGAGAGTCGCATGGCTGCTCTTGAAAGCGAAATGCAGAATTGCAGGAAGCTGGAACGGCTGTTGGTGG
>CATNEM010000041.1:167500-359654 GCA_950096795.1 Macrostomum cliftonense | reverse complement strand
GGTGCACTGATGAATAACATGAACATTGAAATCATTGGCAATGAAGTAACTAAAAATAAGTCAGACACTACCCAAGTAGTTAAAAAGTCCTCTTCGAGCAGTTAGAAAATCTTCCAGGAGCATTTACAAAGACCCTTCGAGCAGTCAAAAATCCCCTAAGAAGTAGAAAAGTCCAGTTCGGGCAGTCAGAAATCCCCCAAGAAAACAGAAAATTCCTCAAGCAGACTACCCGAACATTTATGAAATCCCCTTTGAGCAGTAAGAAGATATCCTCGAAGCAGACAGAAAACCTCCCTTAGCATTAGATTTGATATTAGATTAGATTAGAAAACCTTCCCAAGCAGATAAAAAATACCCTTCGAGCAGTCAGACATCGCCTAAGTAGTTAAAAAGTCCTCTTCGAGCTGTTAGAAAATCTTCCCAAGCAAGCAGAAAATCTCGCCGAGCATTAAGAAAGACCCTTCGAGCAGTCAAAAATCTCCCAAGAAGTAAAAAGTCCAGTTCAGGCAGTCTGAAATCCCCAAATCAGGTAGAAAATATTCCGGAGCTGTTAGAAATCCCCCAAGCAGACAAAAAAGTTCCCGGGCAGTAAAAAATCTGCCAGAGCAGTTAGAAAAAATTCCCAAGCAGTTAAGAAATCCCCCTGCAGCATTAAAAAATCCCCAAGTCAACCAAAAAATTCCCCGAGCAGAAAAAAATCGCCCAAGTAGTTAGGAAATTCCCCTGCAGCGTTCTCAGAAATCCCCCAATCCGATAGAAAATCACACCGAGCAATTATAAAATCTCCTTGAGCAGACAGAAAATCCCCCAAGCAGACAGAAAATCTCACTGAGCAATTAGAGAATCTTCCCGAAAAGTTTGAAAATACCTTTAAAGCAGTCAGGAATCTCCTAAGCAGTTAGAAAGTCCCTTTCGAACTGTTAGAAATCCCCCACCCTCATAGAAAATTTTCCCGAGCAGTAAGAAATCGAAGAGGTAGAAAATCTCCCAGGCAGAAGGAAAATGTCCCCCCCGAGCATTTAGAAAATTTTCTTCGAGCAGTCAGAAATTCCCAAGTAGACAGAAAAGTTCCCTAGCAGTTAGAAAATCTCCCAAGCAGTTAGGAAAGTGCCGTTCGAGCTGTTAAAAATCCCCAGTCACAAAGATAATTTCCCAAAACAGCAAGAAATCCCTAAGCAAACAGAAAAATCTCAATAGGAGGTACAAAATCTCCCAAGCCGAAAAATCTCCCCCGAGTAAGGTCGAAAATCCACTAAGCTGACAGAAAAAACTCCACGAGCATTTAGAAAATCCTCTTTGATCAGTCAGAAATTCTCCAAGCTGTTCCCTTCGAGCAGCTCGAAGTCCCCGTCGAGCAGTCCCAATAAGATAAAAAAATTTCTCAGAGCAGTTAGAAATCTTCCCGAGCAGTAAGAATATCTCCTTAAACAGTTGGAAAACTTCCGAACAGTAAGAAAATAGCTTCGAGCAGTTAGAAATCCCCTGATTAGATAGAAAATTACCCCAAGCAGTTACAAATCCACAAAGCTAACAGAAAAGTTCCCCAAGCAGTTACAAATCCACAAAGCTAACAGAAAAGTTGCCCAAGCAGTTAAAAAATTTTCGAGCAGTGAGAAAATCTCCCCCAACGGTTGGAAACCTAGCAGTCAGAAATCCCCGCAATCTCCCTATCCCGATCGATAGAAATCTCCCTAAACAGATAAAAAATCATCAAAGCAGACAGAAAATCCCCCGGGCCATTTAGAAAATCCCCCTCGAGCAGTCCGAAAACAACCAAGCAGTTAGAAATCCCCTAATCAGATAGAAAAGTTCATCGAGCAGTTAGAAAGTCTCCCTGAGCAGTTAGAAAATCTCCATCAAGCAGTTGGAAACCTCCCAGCAGTCGAAAATCCCCGGAATCAGATAAAAATCTCCCTAAACAGATAAAAAATCCTCAAAACAGACAGAAAATCTCCAGGGCATTTTGAAACTCTTTTCGGGCAGTTAGAAATCCCTAATCAAATAGAAACTTCCCCGAGCAGTCTGAAATCCGCCAAAAAGTTAGAAAATCCCTTTTGGGAAGTCGGAACTTCCCCAATCAAATAGAAACTTCCCCCGATCAGTCTGAAATCCTTCGAGTAGTTTAGAAAATCTCCCCGAGCATTTAAAAAGTCCCCCTCGGGCAGTTAGAAATCTCCCAAGCATACAGCAAATTTCCCCGAGCAGTCTGAAACCCCCAAGCAGACAAAAAATCTCTTTCGAGCAGTTAGAAATCCCCCCAGCAGTTGGAAATTCCCCTTCGGGCCATTAGAAATCCACAATCAGATAGAAAATGTCCCAAAACAGTTATAAATCTCCCAAGCAGACAGAAAAGCTCCCCGAGCATATAGAAAATCCCCAGAAGAAGGCAGAAAATACCAATCGTGCAGTCAAGAAATCCCCTAGCACTTAAAAAAGTTCCCTTGGAAGCACTTACGAGTAGACATCCCCTAATCAGTTAGAAAATTTCGCCGAGAAGCTTGAAATCCCCCAATCAGACAAAAAATCTCCCAGAAAATCCCCTTCTAGCGGTTGGAAAACTTCCCGATGCAGTAAGAAAACCTCCTTGAGCAGTAAAAAAGTCTCCCAGAACATTTAGAAAATCCCATTGGAGCAGTCAGAAATCCACAAGCAGTTAGAAAGTCTCCCAGCACCCTAACAGTCAGAAAGTTTATAAAAGTCGTTAGAAAATCTCCCAAGCAGTTTGCAAATCCCCCTGAGCATCTAGGAAATCCCTAAAAGTGTAGAAAATTGTTCCCGAGCTTGTAGGAAAATCACTACAGCAGATAAAAATCCTGCGAGCAGGTAGGAAGTCGCTATTATAACGCCTTATCAAAGACACATGCGCTTTATGAAAATTAAGCTAATCACAATTTAAGATTTGGCAGGCTATCAGACTTACCGATCAGTATCGTGCTCGACGATGACCTCTTAAACTGCTTTTGCTTCTTTGAAAAGTTTTCTCAATCTAACAGGGCTACAAAAACTAACATTCTTTACTTACTGACTGGAGACATGATTGGCAAATTCACTGCAGAACGGCCCACGGCTACTTAAATAAAAATATTTCGCTCAAGCATCCACACTTTGAAGCCAATTTATTCACTGTTGGCTCTCCAGCTGGGCGAGAAATAATCAATCGCAAATAAAATGTACACAGATCGCTTGAGCAGTTTTTCTATTGCCCTTGTGCAAAACCATTAAGCTAGGGCTGGGGCAGTGTACTCTAGCTAGGTGAGAAAATTTATATTCTCTTCTTACCGGCGCGATAATTTAGCTAAACTTGGAGCAGTGCACTCTAGCTTTATGACGCAACCTTTTTAAATAAAAAATTTGACAGTGCAGAGTTTGAGAATTTTTGGCCCGCGAATTTTAACTGAGCACAAAACTTTATGACGCAATCTAAAATAAAATCATCATTCTGACAGTGCCGACTTTGACCTTTGTTGGCCTCGCATTAAAAGCATAGGAAAAACTCGTTTTTCGAATATTTAATCCCTTTCCACTTGGAGCAGAGCTTGCAAACTTTCACGGTCTCATCCTTGAAGAATTTGCAATCTTTTGGCGCAAATTTGATCAGAATCGGTTGAGCCGTTCGAGCTCTACATCGTTGCACACAGACAGACACACAGACATTAGACATTTAGTATAGTAGATCTGACAAATTTATTAACGCTTGCTTTGCCCGCAGGTCTCTGGGTTGGCACCTCTGTTATCACAGTTCTCAAACTGATAGAGCTAGTATGTCAGCTGCTGATGACCGGAGTAGCCAGAATTCACTCTCGGATCAGTAAAAATCGGTGACCTATTTAACTATCAAAACAGAAATGGATATTTTGACTAGATGGTTGACAGCCACGCCCATTTTTTATGCTCCCCCCCCCCCAATTCTAGCACTTAATCAACCGGAGTTATTCAAGCTGCACGTCAAAAAAAGACAAGAAGCGCAGCAAAGGAAATACAGCTGGCAAATTCAGGTTGCCAATTATTACCATGTCAAGCAAAAATTAAACAAAAATTTTGCGTGCAACGATTTCCTCACGCAATTGCTTGCCTATTCGATTAGCTACTTAAGCTCCTTTGAAATATTGCCAATTATTTTTATTTTTTTACTTAGGTAATTAGGTTCCATGTTGGTTGACAATTTTGATGGTTCAGCCTTTGGCCTTCGCAAACATTTCTAACCCATAGATTTTGTTTCGATTTCTCGTTAATGTTACCAGCTTTCAAGTCTAGGATAGCATTGAGTGAATAGGAAAGGCTCAGTTGTAATGATTGACAGCTTCGAAATTGTAGGAAATTTAGAGAAATACACAAAGCAACCCGTAAAATATTTACAAACTGAATTAAAAAATTACGCTCGTACACAGAAAATGCTTGGCTGCACAGTGAGTGTTGAATTGATTAAGTCCGAACAAAGACTACACTAGACTAGTTTCAAATTAACCAATCGCAGCATTACAAACAAAACGGATTCGCTTCGTATTGCTAGTGCAATTCGTGCACGCCAGAATCAGCCGAGTCCGCTTTTGGCGCAGTCAGCCGAACAGCCAGCAGGCCGCTGTTCCACGGGGCTTGCAGCAGCAGCGGCCGGAAATCCGGCGGCAGGGGTCGTTCGACACCGTCCTCGGTGGCGACAACCAGCTCGTAGGCCGAAGCCGGCGGCAGCGTCATCGTCTGGGAGCCGGCGACAGCTTCTAGGGCCAGACGGCAAACGTCGCGAGCCCGAGTGGATTGATTCAATGACAGACTGAGAGTCAGATGGTCGAACTGGATGCAAACGGTGCGAGATGCCGACTCTGCTGGTGGCGCTGCTTGCAGGGGTAGCAGTGGCTGCGGTGGCGGTGTAGACCCAGCTTTCAACAGCGAATTGAACAAAATGCAACCACTATCGGCGCGTCTAGCTTCTGCGATTGCGTCGGCTGCCCAACGAGCTGATCGAGTCATTGTCTCGGCTTGCGCATGCAGCGACTGCAATGCATGCGTTTTTTGTGCAATGCGATTTAGCATATGGGACTTTTCCCTAGAGCGGTTTCGTGTGCAGGGTCACATTAATTTGGGGCCTTGTGCACGAATTGGTTGGGCTATGGGCCAGTTGCGCAATTTACGCCCATGAGGGCAACCCTCAAGGCATAGAGAGCGTACATTCCTGGAACCGCCGCTTGTACACCCTATGTGCGTGCGTGACTCGGTGCCGGCCTGTGCGTGTGTCTATGCCTGCATACCGTATTTAGTGTGACTGAACGCGCTTCAGGAGTCAGCGCAATGGACAGTCATGTCCAGTCGCTGGTTGTGGGACGATGTCGCTTTAAGCGTCAAAGTGCCTGCAGCCCTCCTGCAGATTTAGCTTTCTTTAGCTACTGAAAGAAGCATCCAGAAATCGACCCTAAGCCACACTGTGACCTGCAAAACCAAAAAAACTCACCTGCAGCCTTGCCAGCCGATTTTTAGCCACAGTGGCCTCTCGCTGCGTCAGAGCTCGCCTGACGCTAAGCTGAGCTGCTCCAACCAGCAGGTCGAGATTGGCTAACGCGGCTGACACATCCGGGAACCAGCTGCTAGAATAGGTGAGGCCCTGAAGCTGATCGAACGCCGACACGGGTAGCATTGATGAGGCATTGGCATCGTCCGATGAAGCTGTAAACACGGCGGTCTCTTCGGGTGCGGGCAGCAGCAGCAGGAGGGCCACGCGGGCGCAGGGCTGAATCACGCGGCCAGTAAAAATTCTCAGGCCAGACCGCTGCTCAGCTGACAGTTTCAAGTGGCTGGACAGTGATTCAGCAGCTTCCACCAGTTGTCGGACCAGCTTCATCAAAGCTGGTGTAGACGGTGAAGCTGGAGGTTTGCCATCTAGGCAACGAAGTAGCCGCATCTCCTCGGCGCTGACGTGCGAATTCTGACGAATTCGAACGCATGGCAGGGAGTTCGGCTGGCGGGCGTCAACCTCCAGGCTAATGAGGTCGCAGGTGCCGCGGAGTCTCAGGCAGCTCAGATAGAGACCCGGCTCAAGGGGCGTCTGGGATCTGTTTTGGGGCGGGAATGGCCGTCTACCAGAGTAATATGAAGCTCCATTGATGTAAAATGATACTTGACTACAATTTTACGCGTATTTTTTGCTCCGTGTACTCAACGCCAACTGCGTTTTTTTCCTTCCCTCTCAATCTGCAAAGTTTCGAATCCATTTTTCCTTCCCACTCCGCGCACACCCACAGAATTTTCCTTCCCTCTCTACGCACGTATGTACACGGAAGGCCTGTTTGTGCCCCTCACTCTGTGTGGGAGAGCCCACTCCAAAGCCCACCCATGTTTTCCTTCCCTTTGAATGAACATCTCAGTGCTTCCCTCTCCCTGTATGTACACTAAGGTTAGAAAAACGCGGCACTGACCGCGCCGAAAAAGCGACAGCGTCAGCGAGCAAACGTCCGGCTAGCAGTTGTCCGCACGCAACGCCGCTCAATGCCAATGGCACCCATCGACAGCCGGACGCAGCCAGCGCTGCAGCTGCCTCATCGTCGTCCTGCAGAGACCCGTCCAACCAGCACGGATGTGTCGACCGGTTGCTGTGAGCAGTCGAGGAAAGGCAGCGAGCTGCAAGTGACCAGCCCCCGAGCATTTTCAAATCCGCCCAGTGCCGTCTGCAGCGCTCGTCCAGCTCTGAGAATCGCCATTCGAGTCAGCAGCTGCGGCGGCAGAGTTGTCTGATCGCCGTCTTTGTCGTCGCAGATCAGCCGTCCCAGCCTGGTCGAGAACGGCCCCGAAACAGGGCGAATCGGTGAGCAGCCGAGACAGCCAGGCCAGCTCGTTCTGAGCACCAGGAAGATCGGAGCCAACTTCGGCGTGAGGCAACACTTCATCTCTAGTAAGAACTTTCTCCGACGCATTGCTGGAGGCATCTCGCTCACCGGCATGGAGAAAGACGGCCGCGGTCAGGTAGAGCCGGTCGGGCTTCGGTCGGCGAGCCAGCTTGTGGTCGGCCAGACTCGTGAAGGACGCAAACACTCGACGAAGACGAGCTGGCCTGAGGTGCGACTTGGCGTGCTTGTTCCCGTGAGGATCTGATTTTGAGTGTTTAAGAGAACGTTCAGAGATGTGAATTCTAATCATTCTAATTGGGTAAGACTTGGGTGCGTCTCACCGCTGCCGACTCCATCGTGGACTCCCTGCTCGGTTAGCCAGGTAGCCACCTCATCAGCCAGTGAAGATTTCAGTTGGGTCACCTCGGTTGTTGATGGCGATGGCAAGGGCCCGCCGGGAGCTCCGGCTGCTGCGTCCAGCTGCCACCAGGCCGAGGGAACGACGTCGCCCAGGTCTGCCGAGGCTAATCTGCTCCAGCCGGCCAGACCGAAGGCGGCGGCGCGCACCGACACGGGCTGGCCAGTGTGTAGGCCGCGAATCGAACACGAGACCTCCGGCTGTCTGACAGTCAGCTCGAGGCTGTTCCACCCGGCGCTGCTGGCATTAAGCTGACGCCATTCGAGCCGGAACAGAGCCGCGACTGGGCCGGAGGCGGCATCGACGCGCAGTGTCACTTGTACAGCATCGGCAGAGATCACCTCGACTCGAATGCTCGAAGGGCGGATTCGGCGGCTCGAGCAGGCGCAGGCAGGCCAGCAGACTCGCCGCCGTCTCGTTGCCATCCACGTCGGCTAGGCGGGCCAAGTGTCGCTCCATGCCGTCAAGCAGCAGTCTGGGATGGCTGCCAGGCGTCGGGTCCGAGCTGCTTCTGCCCATGGACGATTGCAGAGCGCCGGCGGCCGCGCGATGGTCGAGCAGCATGGCCAGGTCCAGCGGGCACAGCTGCAGCTCGTTGGTGCAGCTGGCCAGGTTCGGCCGGCGCGTCAGGAGCTCGTTGATCGCCGCGGCGTCGTCGGATTCAACGGCTTCGAACAGGCTGCTGGCGTCCTGCTGCAGCGAAGTTCCGGCTGGACGACGACGACGGGACTGGAACTGCTGTTGACACCTTCGCTGCTGCCGCTTCCGGCCAAGCTTCCACCAGTGATGCTTCCGTTGGCGCTGGCCGGATGGACTTCCGCTAGAGGCTGATCGCGTCTACTTGAAAGTCTCGCAACCACGGTTCCGGTTATGCCGTCCAGCTGCATCAGCTCCCAGCTGCTGGGAAACCACGGCGGCTGGCGATCGGCTCCTTCAACGGCTAGGCTGGACGATGATGGAGCTCGACGAGGATGTCGAATCGGCCTGTGCTGATTCTGGTGTCGAGCGGCGCCAATCTTGGGCGTTTGTTGGTGCATGGCAACCAGCAGCTCAATTCCGAGCTACATGTGCATGTAATGAGATCCGCACTGTTATATGAGATGGACTGGCCGAGTATTTAAGCTGTCAAAACAACCAAAACAACTGTCTCTCTTAAAGATTTCGCAGCCACAAACTATCGCATTTACGAAATGACGCGAGGTTTGAAGAGCCGCCAACTTGCAGTGTAAATTCAAAGAGAATCAAGCAAAATGAAGGGAACAATATATATATATATATATATAAATGAAGAAACAAAAGATGGAACATGACACATCACTCCAATGCCATACTAGTCCGCTGGCTGTTTGGTATTTGACCCATCTCTCTCGGCCCTGTGTGTATAATGCAAATTGAGCCTCCCTTAACTCTCAAAGAGAGAAGTGAGGCAGCGAATGTGCCTTGTTTTCCATTCTGCCCAGATTCAATGCTTTTTACACAGCAATGTACACAATTTAGCTCGCATCTTCTTCACATAATATTCTTTTTTCATTGGGCAGCGCAGTTGAGTTCAAGTGTCATTGCAAAATATTCTCAGGCTCTCTCCGACTGACCAGCCTGTAGGCACGAATTTGAAACCCCGTTGAGCATAACACCTCCTACACACAGCTATTAACTAGCAAAACAGTGCCAGAACTGACACAATTAGTGACATTGTAGTTTCTTAACACACAATCTCTACGAGTATTGCAAGCAGTTTGATTCACCAAGGCTTAATTAAAACGAAGACTTAAAACAACGAGGTCATTTCAAAGCTGGTAGTTACTGTAGCAACTATAATAATGGTCTGTACAAACAGGCGATTTCTAGCAATCAGTATATTTATAACCAACACAGTAAAAAATTGTGAGGATGACAGATTTGTACTTTTCTAAATCATTTAATTAGATCATTGCAGACATTTTTAAATAGGAATTTGCCCTCAATGACTACTTAAAGTAAGATCACAGCCCTTACCATGACTCCCATTCAGGCCGGTCATTACCCCTATGACTGATTTAACTATGTCATCGCCCTACTATCTGACTCACACTGCCCTCACACTGACCCCGTAACTGAGGTCACCGAAGAATCGCCCGATGCGTCAAAATCACCCAGCTGAATGTTTTTAGACTTGATAGCGCGCGCCACGCACTGCTTGTAGTTGGCAAACAGAGGATCGCACTGGTGCGAACGCTCGCCGCGAAGGAATCTGGGGAAAAATTCTTGAAAACAGGCGTCGTATTGTTCCTTAAGACTGTTGCACTCGGGACTGATGCTGGGCACGATGGACGGGTGCGCCAGTGTTGCTGCATCTTGCTGATGATCCTGCTGCTGTTGCTGCTGCTGCTCCTGGGTTGCGCTGCTCTGCTTTCGGTCAGTTGCCATGGAAGAATGCTTGGCTTTAGGGTCAGCTGGTAAAGTTAATTATCTGAAAATTAGCAGGACAAGGCAGATATGTAATGGTATTTTAGATAGCTCAACTTGTGCAGTTGATAGCTGATAAGCCCTTTAAATAGATGGGAGATACAAGGCAGCTCTTATTGAAAGTTAAGGGGTCAGTGACCCCCTAAACTGATAGTTCCTAGGCGGTTCCTATTCACAGTTAAGGGGTCACTGACTCCATTAATAGATAGGATATCCCAGGTGGTTCCTATTCACAGTTAAGGGGTCACTGACCCACTAAATAGATAGGATTCTAGGTGGTTCCTATTCACAGTTAAGGGGTCACTGACCCCCTGAATAGATAGTAGATCTAGGTTGTTCCTATTCACAGCAAAGGGGTCAGTGACCACCCTAAATAGATAAGAGATTCTAGGTGGTTCCTATTCACAGCAAAGGGGTCAGTGACCGCCCTAAATAGATAGGAGATACTAGGTGGTTCAATTTGACACTGAAGGGTTCACTGTGACAGGAGGTAGGCATGCAAATAAAGGAAGGTCACTGACCCCCATAAATAGGAGGTCCTTGGAGTTCTATTAATAGTTATGGGGTCTTTGACACCCATACCTCGTTAATCAACTCATTTATTCATCGATTTTTTTAAATTAGCAATCTGATTAGTCATGTTATTACTCGTATAACGCACAAAAAGCCATGTATCACTTTACTGTTTTATTTAATTTTTACAAGAAGTAAATACAATACAAGAATGCCACGCGTATATCGAAGTACTTTAAAATTTGTATTTATAGTAAAAAATGCTGATCAATGTATTTCCGCAACATATCAAATTATCAACTGCACGTTGTCACCCAGCATCTGAGCATCATCATTCTCCTCTTGTCGAACGGGCAGCCGACAGTTGAGCAGGGGTTCAACGTCGGCAGACGCCGCCTCCTTGTGCCGAGTCTCCAGATGCTTTCGCAAGTGACTTTTCTGCTTGAAGCAGAGCCTATTGGGACACAGCGGGCACATCAGCAGGTACTTGGGGTGGACATTTTTGCGATGCTGCAAATACTGATAGCGACTGCTAAATACTTTGTCGCAGTGCACGCAGGTCAGCCTGTCAATGCTAGTTGACGTGTTGTTGTGCTTAGTTGCTAGGTGCTGCGACAGGCCCGATCGGCTGGTGAAGGCCTTGTCGCACAGGTGGCACACCGAGCCACCGCTTGAGGACGCGGCCGACGAGGGAGCGGATGGCGGAAGGATTGGCGGCTCGCAATCCTCCAGAGCCGGGTGGGCGCTCATCAGGTGGTTGTGCAGCAGGCGAGATGATCTGCGGGTTCGCACCGTTGCTAGGGTAAATATATTCTGCATGTCTTCTGCTTCTGTAATAGTTTAATTTGTTCCCAGATCTTCATGTTGCTGGGCTGCTGCCCTTCTAGATCCCCAGGCTGGGTTGAAAGCCATTCCCGATCCTCAACTTAGACCGACAGCCATCCCATCCCGGATCCTCAGACAGCACCGACGGCCATCCCATCCCGGATGCTCAGACAGCACCGTCAGCCATCCCATCCCGGATCCTCAGACAGCACCGTCAGCCATCCCATCCCGGATGCTCAGACAGCACCGTCAGCCATCCCATCCCGGATCCTCAGACAGCACCGTCAGCCATCCCATCCCGGATGCTCAGACAGCACCGTCAGCCATCCCAGACGCCTCAGCACCGAGCACTCACGCGTAGCCTCGACCGCAGTGCTCGCACACGTGAATCGCACCCGGCCTTTTCGATGCCACAGCGACAGGGGCCGAGGCGGAGGCCGCAATAGCCGCAGCTGATGATGCCGCAGCCGGCGCAGCCAGGGGACCGACTGTCCCATTAGAATCGTCGTGCTGAACAAGCTGATGCTGCAACAGCTGCCATTTGCGCTGGGCGGTGTGGCCGCATAAGCCGCAGACTAGGAGCTCCAGATGAGCGGCCATGTGGGCAGCCAGGTCGGAGCCGTCATCCGAGGCCATCGCCTTCTTGCAGAACAGGCAGACAGTCCGCTGAGACTCCTCCTGAGCCGGAGTCAGCTGGGACACGCTGATGGTGGAATCAGCAAATCTAACTTCTACACTGTCTAACCTCAGCTGCTCCTCGGGCCGGGCCTCCATGGACAGCACAGCCCGACTCCATTTGGGCCGCTGGCATCGGCGCAGCAAAACAATGCAGGGCAGGCTGCGACTGGACAGGCCCCTGGCAATGCCCTCGGTGACGGCCGGATCAAGATTGTCTAACGATACTTTCGGTATGTCGTCATAAAAGTAGACGAATTTGTTTAACTGACGGCCAATGAATACTCGCCCGACAGCCTGATAGATGAAAGTCATGATTTTGGCCTTGACTTTAAATGAAGCTTGATAGTATAATTTTAATTTATTAGGTATAGTTTCACAAAAACACATACTTTAATCATTAATTATTTTTATGCTTCAGGCACTTATTAACTGCCAATAATTCTTCTGAGAGCTTATAAGACGCCTATGCTACATTAAAAATATACTATAAGGATTGATAGAAAACAATTGCAATTACATAGAAATAGTACTAGGCGAATCTTACTTCAGCAGCTTTTTGTAGGAATACTATAATGTTAAGGAGTTGTAGCCCAGTGGCTAGGGCATTTGCTTTATGATTGGAAGGTTGCAATGGTGTAACCAGAAATTTTTGAAGGGGGTGGACCTTGATGAATTTGGTTTGAGAGGGCAGATAGGGTCCAGATTGCTTTTTTGTAGAAATTTGCTTCGTCCCCTCTTACTGCTTTTTCTTCCTTTCCTAGAAGGGGGGAGCAACCACCCCCTGCCCTCTAGCTCCTAGTTGCACCACTAGAAGGTTGTAGGTTTGAGTCCTAGCCTGAGTCCTGGGATTAGGTACCAGTTCAGCTAGGTAAATTTAGGGTGGGTATTGGGGCCCCTCTAGTCTTTCAAGCTAAATAGCTATACATAGCACTTAGATGCACCATGCAACTAGCTGCAGCTGTGCCATGGGCTCTGGATTTATTTTTTAGATAAGCATAGAATGCAAAATCGCATCATGTTCTTAATTTTAGGATGCGATTTCAGGTTTTGGGATGCAATTTTTTAAAAGTCCCATTTAAGAATGTCTTATATTGTGAAGAATTTAAAAAATCTGGATGCAAAATTGCATCCTATATTGAATTTCAGGATGCAATTCTCGATGCAATTCTCAAAGTCAAGATGCTATAGCATCCCTATTGCACAAAAAATAAACCCAGCATGGGCTAAAGTTACATCTCATCAAAAGGTTGGGTATCTATATTTATTTATTTATTTATTATAATATTAAATTAAATTGGGTTTAAAAGCATTCTAGAATGTTAGCTTATAGCTAGTATTGAGCAAAATTGTAAGTTTGCAAAAAATAAAAGTAGATGCATAATCATATCTTTTTAGCCTACTATGACTTAATAGTCATCAATATATACTTTAGTTACATTGCATCAGCTTGCTAGTCAAAGAGTTAGCAATATATTTTTAATATTTTAATTATAAATATTACTTATATATTGTAAGTATAAAATATTAATTTCTCAATATCAAGTGGAATTCTAGACTTAGTAATAACAAGATAAACAAGACCCAGCCAATTATCAGCTAATAAGAATCATTTTTCAAGAAACAAAAAATATTTTAGAAATTTTAATTAAAATAATATTAAAATTTTCCCTTGATTTAAATAGGCTAGGATAAACATAAATCCCATAGGCCATTATTGCAAATTAAATTAATAGGATATGTTCCAAGACTAAACTTTAGGTCTACCATACCATAGTCAGGAAGGTGGCATAGTGTGTGCCAGAAAAAATTTTGAGGGGACAATCTGTGCACCTTCAAGGCGCCATTTGTGTGCTTACTAGGGGCAAAAGTTTGAAAGACCAAAAAAAGGTCCCGCGGACAATTTCTTCTCTACTTCTTCCTATTTGCTACATTTTTGCTTGTAATCTCCTCTAAATCTTTGCAAAGTAGCCACATTTTTGCCAATTTTGCCTTTTATATTACTAATTTTGCACCACTTGTGTACCAATGTATGCCAAAACCCTTTGTGTGTGCCACACTTGTGCACCAAAATGCACCAAGACCCTTTGTGTGCGCTGCGCTTGTGCGCCAATTTGCGCCAAGACCCTTCTAGTGCATGGCACTTGTGCACTAATTTGCGCCAAGACCCTTAGTGTGTGCCGGAATTTCTTCTAAAAAGGCCACCTTCCTGACTATGGCTAATGTAGGGATTCCCCAAATGATATTCAGATTGATATTCGAAATGTAACAAAATTTCTGCTTCTAGAGCACGGAGAATGCTGAATTTTTCAGGAAAAAAATTCACCCACAAGATAAAACTGTTAGTAAAATTTCAGATTTCTTGGTCCAATAATTTTTGTGAAATATGCAAAAAACTTATGCTTTCCTATCTCTACAGTGCATTAGATTGATATTCGAGTTCGAGTACTTCTGCTTGTTCTAGGATGCTTAAAATTGACATGCAGGACCTCACCCAGACCCTAACAAGATATCCTAGCTGAAAACCTGTCCACACTCAACTATTTGAGAACTATTCAAGAAAAGCTGATGTTCCTATCTCTACAGTGCATTAGATTGATATTTGAGTTTGAGTACTTTTGCTTGTTCCAGGATGCTGAAAATTGACATGCAGGATCTCACCCAGACCCTAACAAGATATCCTAGCTGAAAACCTGTCAACACTCAACTATTTGAGAACTATTCAAGAAAAGCTGATGTTCCTATCTCTACAGTGCATTAGATTGATATTTGAGTTTGAGTACTTCTGCTTGTTCCAGGATGCTGAAAATTGACATGCAGGACCTCACCCAGACCCTAACAAGATATCCTAGCTGAAAACCTGTCCACACTCAACTATTTGAGAACTATTCGAGAAAAGCTGATGTTCCTATCTCTACAGTGCATTAGATTGATATTTGAGTTCGAGTACTTCTGCTTGTTGCAGGATGCTGAAAATTGACATGCAGGACCTCACCCAGACCCTAACCAGATACCTGTCCACACGCAACTATTCAAGAACTATTCGTGACATTCATGTACATGCAGCTACATTCCTACTTGAAAAGGAAGGCACCTGCATTCTCTGCAAGGATCTAAATCTGCAAGTAAGGCCTATAACCCCTTCTGAGCTCATCATTGTTTTTGTGAGGCAGCCGACTTGTGCTTGACTGTCCATATCCTGCAGTTTTGCTTGTTTTAAAGAATCTCAATTCCTCAAAAATCCTAAAAATTATGTAAAAAAATGGTTCCCCATGCTTGATATTTCACCTTTCTTTTTGTTAGTTCTATTTTTACTGTAAGTATTACTGAACAGCCAAAGAAATGAGCTAATAAAATGGATGAAAGTATCAATTGCATCGCTTGAGCAACCTAAAAATCAATGCAAAAGACAGGCAACAAAGCATTATTAAAATTGATGATGCGCGTTAGGTACCAGATGTAAATGTACTCAAACATACAATGGTACAAGGTATGTACAGAATATACAATTCCCAGTGCGAAACTTAGGTTTTCTTATGGTGTAGTGGTGGTCAAATTTTAAGGGGATCCAATAAAAAGATTATGGTCACCTAGAAGTACCCAGAAAAGCAGCAAAGGGCACAACCAAAACAATAGTTAGCCATTTGTAGGTTAAAAGCTGCTAGCCATGGGGCACAACACATACTCATTGCTTGATGACTAGTGAGGGAAAGCATTGCGTGGTGCAGAATCCTTAGCTAATTAAACCCAATAGGTGCAACTTTACTTTATCAAGTAAGTCTAATTAATCCAATACGCTTTTAGACATAAGAACATCAGCTTTTCTCGAATAGTTCTCAAATAGTTGAGTGTGAACAGGTTTTCAGCTAGGATATCTTGTTAGGGTCTGGGTGAGGTCCTGCATGTCAATTTTAAGCATCCTGGAACAAGCAGAAGTACTCGAACTCGAATATCAATCTAATGCACTGTAGAGATAGGAAAGCATAAGTTTTTTGCATATTTCACAAAAATTATTGGACCAAGAAATCTGAAATTTTACTAACAGTTTTATCTTGTGGGTGAATTTTTTTCCTGAAAAATTCAGCATTCTCCGTGCTCTAGAAGCAGAAATTTTGTTACATTTCAAATATCAATCTGAATATTATTCGGGGAATCCATACATCTATGGCTACCATAGAAAAAATTTTAGATAGGCCTAATTGTAGCCAAAATTAAAATTTAAGAAAATTTTAAGACTAAGAGCCTAAGCCAAACTAGGCTTATGTAGGATTGCTAATATTAGGGAATTTTGACTATAATATTTGGATTTTTCCTTCAATGTTTTTAATAAGTAAATATAAATTTAAATACAAAAATGAACACCTGACAAAAAATTTGGCCCTATATAGCTATTAACTAATTAGGCTTATAGACCTAAATTGTCTAAACTTAAATTTTTTGGATATTTTGTGCACTTAAATTGAAGACAAATTCTAAATTAATCAAGCCTACTTTAATAAAGCATCAATTTACTGAGGATTTATTAGGCCTATGTATCGTTATTGCCATGGCCAACAGAAAATAATTTTAGCTTATAAGTTCTACTGGACTATTTAATAATCTATGGATTAACAAAACCAAAAGCTAATAATTATCATTTGACTATTGAGTAGTGAAAACTTACTAAAGGGCCAATTTCTAATACTAAATATGCAACGCTTATATTCTGCTATAAAAATTATCAATGACCATGATCTAGCTTCTTCTTGTCTTGACTTGACTTTAGTTTTGTTGGCCTAGCTAGTTAATAGTTAATACACCAGACTGAGCATAGAAACCATTCAATTGCATTATCACTTATCCAGATGCAGTAGTACTAGAGGAAAAGAGACGGACAGTTTTTTTAGTTTTTGCAGTATCCAGCCAAACAGTATTGGCCAGAAAAATATCAAGAAAAATATAAGAAAAAATCCAGTGAACTTAAATACTCAATTACATTTCGTTTACGTTTACAGAGGCGTGCTGAGGACAAATTTCTGCGTTTTCAGCAGCTAAACAAATCTAGACTCTTTGAAAAGCTATACTGGCAACGAAAATCAATATTTAATATATTTTTTAAAATAATTTTACATTATAAGTGACAAATTTATTTCCTTAAACGTTCCATATAGTCCAAAATTCGCGAAAAGTTTTTGTAATTTTTCAATTCGAGGAATAAACCAAGAACTGAGTACTTATTAATGCAAGTCTTAGATCCCTTAATATTGATTACATTGAAATGTGACCGCTTAGTTCTTAGCTTGCGTTAACAAAGATATAAATTTATTCAGGTATATAGGTGCATATTTCAACGACATGCCAACTCTTTGTGTTGTGTTGGTGGACTCCATATCTAAATGTCACTAATTTGCGTCTGTGGTAAGTGCCTTTGTTCAAAACAATTTTTTGTGATTCTTTAAATATTTGTACAATATAATCCTTACTTTAGCGCGGACTTGTCTGAGACTCAATTGATTTAATGATGAATGCATATACTGAGATTTTTTGTTGATGCGCTAAATTTTTTTCGGAAATATATTTTTAATGTATTATAGATTGACTTACAGGAATCTGCTATAAATAATTCCTGCTGGAAGCAAATCTTACCAAGGAAAATATTTTAACTTACACAATATTTTCTATAATTTTTTATTAAAGTTATTTGATTTAACTAGTTAGCCCCTGTTTAAAATCTTTTATGTTAAATCCTTAGAATCCACAATGAGGCATTTTATTGTAAATTACATGGTCTCTATTAAACTAATGGGCGTAAAAAATTAGCAAGGAAGAATCTAATAATAATTTTTATTCATTAGAAAATATAGTCTGTTGCAGAAAAATCTTTGTATTTGGTTTTATTATGCAACAGAGTGCAAATTGACACAGATGCTCATTTTTATTTTAGTAAAAAAAGCCAGCATTGCTGGCGATGGGTCGCAGCTCAACACGTATGTTTGTCTAAAGCTGCAGAATGTGAAGTCAACAACTATTGCAGTAAACGGATGCGTGCCTTCCTGGGAACAGGATTTCATGTTGTAAGTACTGTTCTTACCTTTCGACTCTTTTTGCAATAGGTGAATACGAAATATTTGAATACGTAAGGCTTGCCTTCATATTAAAGCTGACAGTGACAGCATTATTTAGATTGAAGTCCAAAAAGTCCATCCATCTCTAACGCTATTTATCTATCGAATACGAATTGCTCTTTCCCGTGCTGTAAGTTAAAATAGTTCATATTTTCCGCTGATACTGTTTACTGAGCAGAATTAGATTCAGTCACTTTGCACTGTCAACTATTTGCTCAGAGTGACTTGTCTTTACCCGAAAAATAGCTCTCTTTTTATACAACTTTCTGTCTGTCTGTCTGACTGTCTGTCAGTCTGACTGTCTGTGTGTCTGACTGTCTGTCAGTCTGACTGTCTGTCTGTGTGTCAGACTGTCTGACTACTGTCTGACTGTCTGTCTGTCTGCCTGTCGGTCTATCTGTCGGTCTGTCTGTCTGTCTGTCTGTCTGTCTGACTGTCTGTCCATCTGTCTGTGTGTCTGTCTGTCTGTCTGTCTGTCTGACTGTCTGTCTGTCTGACTGTCTGGCAGTCTGACTGTCTGTGTCAGACTGTCAGACTGTCTGACTACTGTCTGACTGTCTGTCTGTCGGCCTGTCGGTCTATCTGTCGGTCTGTCTGTCTGTCTGTCTGTCTGTCTGACTGTCTGTCCGTCTGTCTGTGTGTCTGTCTGTCTGTCTGTCTGTCTGTCTGTCTGTCTGACTGTCTGTCTGTCTGACTGTCTGTCAGTCTGACTGTCTGTGTCAGACTGTCTGACTATCTGTCTGCCTGTCGGTCTATCTGTCGGTCTATCTGTCGGTCTGTCTGACTGTCTGTCTGTCTGTGTGTCTGTCTGTCTGTCTGCCTGTTGGTCTATCTGTGTGTCTGTCTGTCGGTCTGTGTCTGCGTTTCTGTCAGTCTGCTGTTTCCATTTTCTGTCTAACCTTAGTACATTAGTTCAAGTCTGTCTTACTAGCTATTTCGCTATTTGTCTTGGGTGCCAGTTTGTTTGCTTTTCTTTGTCTCATCTCCATGGATTGCAAGCTGCTACTGCGAGCCGGCTTACCTGAGCGGGACTCAAAAGCCCACATTTTTATTCCCTTCATCCACTCTCGCTCTCCTATTCTTCACTTCCAGCAGTCCATCAATAGCCCCGTCTGCACTCACGGGATTTGCCTGCTCTCCTTAAAAACCCCCTCCACCACTAACTTCCATCTTGCCAAGCTTTGCGTGACGAAGCACTTTCCTAGATATATTGCCAGCCGACGTGTAACCAACCAAAATGTAATGCTCAGGATTCTCCAGTATGCCTACCATTGCCTTTGCTATTCTCTTCCTAAGCAGAGTGGGGGGAATTGGCACACCATCATTCCATCCTCTTTTTCCTTCTCCTCTTCTGCTGTTTCCAGCTAAGGTGTAAGCTGGGCTCAACCTGGGCCACTGTTTTAGACTATCATCAGGCTGCCGCAGTTTCCTTGCCCACTGCCATATTGGCGTCTCATTTTTTTAGTTGGCAGTATTTTTAGAGTGTTAAAGAAATCGAATTTGAAATCTGAAGCTCTTCTGAACTAGAAATTTTAATCTACTTATTGAATAATCCTCTGTATTTGTAGTCTTATTTCTCGGCTTCTGTGGTTTTCTCTCCAACAAATTTTAATTTCCACTCTTGAATCTCCCCGCACAGCGAAACGCACACGCTCAACACGGGCCTGACAGCGGAATTGTGGAACAAAGGCGTCTTCTGGGATCGAATGCTCGGATGTGTTTGGATACCCCTGAGTCAAGTAACCGAGTCTTCCAAGGTGCGCACTGATTACGGACGTTTTTCTATTGCTAATTTTCTCACTAAAACTTGCATAAAAGCTAAATACCCGCCATTTTCCAGGAGGGCCTCGGACGATGGGTCAATCTAGACTGCGAATATGTCATACACAGGGGTGTGATTGTAGGAACTCGTGGCCCAACTGATCATCGACTGTTGCTGGACATTCGAATGGAGCATGGATACAGTGAGTACAGGCCCTGTGGATAGCTGATGCTTGAGAGCTTGGTGCCCTCACTGACGCCTCTATGGCTGTGTGGTTGAGAGAGGTGCGCTCACTGACACCTTTATGGCTGTGTGGTTTGAGAGCGGTGAGCTCCCTGACACCTCTATGGCTGTGTGGTTGAGAGAGGTGCGCTCCCTGACACCTCTATGGCTGTGTGTTTTGAGAGCGGTGCGCTCACTGACACCTCTATGGCTGTGTGGTTTGAGAGCGGTGCGCTCACTGACACCTCTATGGCTGTGTGGTTGAGAGAGGTGCGCTCACTGACACCTATATGGCTGTGTGGTTTGAGAGCGGTGCGCTCCCTGACACCTCTATGGCTGTGTGGTTGAGAGAGGTGCGCTCCCTGACACCTCTATGGCTGTGTGTTTTGAGAGCGGTGCGCTCACTGACACCTCTATGGCTGTGTGGTTTGAGAGCGGTGCGCTCACTGACACCTCTATGGCTGTGTGGTTGAGAGAGGTGCGCTCACTGACACCTATATGGCTGTGTGGTTTGAGAGCGGTGCGCTCACTGACGCTTTCTCTATAGCTATGCGCAAAAAATCCTTCACTTGCTGGCACCTTTTTATGGGTGTATTAAATGGATGAAGTCTTGTTTATTGACAAAAAAATGGAACTGTAGCTGTTTTAAATGCCTCAATCTCTCCATAAGTAGGCTCTCCAGCACAGTCTTAAAGCTGTTGAAAAAGCTGAGCTTTCAGCCAGTCAGCAAAAAAATTTTTTTATTGATGAAAGGGAATGATGAATATAAAAAATACAGGAGAGGCAAGAGAGAAAACTGATGCTTTAATCGATGGGAATTATCCATGGCCGATTAGGCTAGACTGGTCTGGGATTTTAGGGATCAACTGGATATAGACAGATTGGGAGTAGCGATTTTTTAATATCCGCCAGTCCCGGACTGCTTAGGTTGGCTGGCACTCTATTTGATTTGGAGTTCGAGTGTACAGACAGAGCAGCCCGCTGCCCTTCCGAAAACGGCCAACTGACAGAATCGTCAAGTTTCAATTGCCCCTCCCTCATCAGTCCGTCCGTCAGACGGGGGGGCGCACACTTAAGGACATAGGGAAATGTACTTTTATCATTGGCATGCAGTTTATCGAAAACTATTTTGTAATGAATTCGTCTGTCTTCCCGAACGAACTTATTCCCGAAGAACTAATGAACTATTATTTGTCCCATAAATTCATCAGTTTCATAAGGCACTCTAATATATATATTGTATATTCCCTTCAGCAGCAGATGCAGGCAACTGAACTTCGGTCTGTCTGTGGCGTTATTAAAAAATATCCGTCAGATTCGAATATTTTCCCCTCTCCTCTGTCCATTTTTTTCGCTCGGGTTTTTCCTCGCATCCACACAGTCTGGGTCGGTGTGAAGTGACTCGGAATGATTTCCCGATCAAGCTGGGATATCCTATGGCGCCATGCCTTGAAATCAATTTCCCATACAGCCAATAGGCCCGCCCTGCTAAATAAGAAAAACAGAATTATTTATACATTCCGACTCGGTTGATTTCTGTCAATTTATTATCCAGATTGTTTTTAGTTCCGCTCTTTGCGTATTTCCTTTCTTCTGTCCATCTCCATCGCACTAGGAATAACTTGCTGCACAAAAAAGTGCATTCCAGACACTGTTAAATTAGTTGCCCACTGAAAGGGAAGGCTTGGAACGGGGCCAAGGCACTAATTATTCATGAGGGCATTATAGCTTCTCTTCAAACTCCTCACGCTGTGATGTGATCCATGCACCCTGTGTGATCTCTGCAGCGCCTCTGTCTTAGAAACTATAAGAGCCGTTCATCACTCTTTGAGGCCAAAGCCGAGAGGTTTGATATAAAAAAAAGAGAAAGAAGTTTGCCCGAGAGTAGGCCGAAGAAACTAGGGGGAAAAAACTTTTTTCTTCGGCGTCTAAGTAGCGGGACGGCGAAGGAGGGAAGGGATGGCAAGGAGAGCCTATTGGGTGAGTCCGAGGGCTGGCCGACTCAAGCAACCCTCAGCCTCTTCTCAGCTTCCCATTTCTCTCTTCCCCATATTCTCCTCTATCCTCTAGGGTTCTCCCTCTTTTAGCGGCCTATGGCAAATCGATTTTCCCAAGAAGCCCCGGGGTAAGCCCTGTTCATCCGTTTGGCTAGCTAGCCCTTACTAAACTGAACTCTATACTTTACGCATGCACCAAAAACTACTGGCGCAGAGGGGCTGCCCCCATACCCCACGGTCAAGGCCACACTACTCCTCTCCGTCCTTCTTATGCAGCGTGGACTTTGCACTCTCGCTTCGAGTTCTCATTTCCTCGCCCATCTCCGCACTGAATCTTACCAAACCCTGCCGTCTGACTTCGAAAATAGCTCCTAGAGACGGAGAGACAGAGAGAGAGCGCCGGAATCCCTCTAATTTGCAGTTTAAGTCTGTGTTTGGGTTCGAACTCTTCAATGTCAAGCAGATTGCGGATAGTGTACATTTTTTTTGGTGGGATCTTTTTAATGCTGCTAATCACCATAGTTGAAACGCTCTCATCAGCCATAAATCATTCACTCAGCGTTGTAGCATATTTGATTATTTAGATTTTCAAATACGATTCTCTTTTACCATGCCACTGTATAGCTTATTGAAGCTATGCATTGATGATGTTTAGTGACCATGGAAACACGCTTTTCTAAGGCGTGTACTCACATAGATTTCCAATTTTTCCCTTAGCCATCATTTATCATTGCTGGGTGCCCTTGTCATTGTAATTTAGTATTCAGGCTAGACAACCGAAGGGCCTCCAATCCACTCTGCGAGATATTGAGCCGTTTTTTTATCTCTCAGTATTTGTCTGCTGAGGATACTGCGGGAAAGAAATGTGTGTGTTTTTTCGTGTGTAAATGAGTGCAACGACTATTGATAAATTGTATGGTGTCTGCCGCTTGTTCCTCGTGTTCTGCATTAACAGTATGTACTTTATTAATCAGCAAATTCAATTTGGCACAACATATCGGTAGGTTTGACTTATTATCGTCTCTGTATATTTTAAAATTAGTGACCTGACATTTAGCCAGAAAGCAGCTTATAGATTATTTGGCGTTCTTTGCTCTGAAATTCCATCTTTCTCTTTTATACGACTGATCGACAAAGACGGTTTTTTGTGATACGCTTGACAGCTCGATATGCTTATCTGCCTCGCTTTTTTATCTCCTGCGAATGCTAAACGATTGCCTATTGAATACTGCATCTCCACGCTCCCCTCCTCCATTCCAATTGCATTTTCAGGAGCCCATCAGCACCAGATTCAGCTGCGTCTCTCCCGGCTCAAAGCGTCGCACGATGAAGAGGTAAATCAATGGCTGCCATGCCTCTACCTCTGAAGCTGTTTGTACTTTTCTCTTAGCCTGGCGCTCCGCCCTTCAAACCAAACCATTCTTCTCCATCATTTTCCCAAGGCATTAGTTAAACAAAATCTGTGGAATAAATTTCAAGCGACTCAGTTTGCACTGTAGCCATGGACTTTAAAAAATAAGACGCCTGGACTGAACTTCAAATCGAGGTTCTTCAATCGGCTACTTGAACAGTCATTATATAGTATAGAGCAAGCTCCCTCGCTGAATGTAATTACAATGTAACTTCCGTAAGAATAGTATTTATGATTATAAAACAATTATTATTAACTGAAACAGTGGCGGTGGGGTAATGGCGGATGAAATCTGATAATTACATTGACGTGTCAGCAAATACGAGCGTAACTTCATACTATTACCCATATGTACATCACTTGCACCCACCCTACGCTGAGTCATTCCATTTTCTAACCCTCAACCAGCTCAACGTTCAGCATTCAGTGCACAACGCTCGGTGTACACTTTAAAAAAAGCCACTATCTAACCCCCTTATCAAACCAAAACAAATAAATAATCGGGTTACAATGTACGCGATTATCTGCGGTGTGGGGTGGGCACCGCCAAGTACATTTAAACAACTCTTACCCGCGTGTTCATACTGAGTTCTCGCTAGCCAAGGTCATCTGTGTACTTTTTTAACTCCCATGGGTGATTAACTAAAGTAAGTCTGGTTACTTTATCTGTATATTATACATCCGTATTGTGTATCAGATTGCATGGGGAAGTTGGGAGACATTTTGGCTAGTCGCGGGCGGCATATTATGCAAAAAAGAGCTATTTGCATATTTCTTGATTACTGGGAATGCTCCCTGATGGGAAAATTAGTTGCAGCTGGCAATATTATCCGTGTCGCACATAAGGATAAGAGAAGGCGAGACAGGCAAGGGAATAATTTTACCCTGCATTTTCGTCCCCTTCTTTCTCGTGTGTGGAAATCCGGGCGGCATCAAACGCACAAGCCAACCAATTTCTCCTATACACTTAAACTTTGGCAGTGCATGAGCGAAGACTCCGACTACACTAGCGACTACAATCTGCCGATGCATCATCAGCACAATTTGCCAGCCTTTCAGTATCGATCCGAATTGCTTCTTGGCCAACAAGCGGCCGCCCCCACCGCAGCAGCAGCAGCGGCTCCTCCTAGCGCATTATGGGGCGGAGAAGATCTGGACCCGATAATGTCCTATAACAGCCGGCCCCCGGCACTAGCTGGTGGCTACGGCGGGCGAGCGCAGGCAGCTCCGCCGTATTGCAGCAGTACGATGCATCGAGGCGGCGCAGCGATGGATGCCGGCCGGTATGAAGTGTGACTTGTGTTTGTTTTTTTACACTTTTTAACTTGATTGCTAGGGATAGGAGATAAGTGTGTGAGATAAGTGTGTTTTGAGGTGGGGCTTAAAGATTATTGTCTGGGGTTGGTGTTTCTTAAAGGTGGGGTTTAGAGATAATTGTCTGGGGTTGGTGTTTCTTAAAGTTGGGGTTTAGAGATAATTGTCTAGGGTGGTTGTGTCTTAAAGTTGGGGTTTAGAGATAATTGTCTGGGGTTGGTGTGTCTTAAAGGTGGGGTTTAGAGATAATTGTCTGGGGTTGTTGTGTTTCAAAGGTGGGGTTTAGAGATAATTGTCTAGGGTGGTTGTGTCTTAAAGGTGGGGTTTAGAGATAATTGCCTGGGGTTGGTGTGTCTTAAAGGTGGGGTTTAGAGATAATTGTCTAGGGTGTGTGTGTTTCAAAGGTGGGGTTTAGAGATAATTGTCTAGGGTGGTTGTGTCTTAAAGTTGGGGTTTAGACATAGTTGTCTGGGGTTGGTGTGTCTTAAAGGTGGGGTTTAGAGATAATTGTCTGGGGTGTGTGTGTTTCTTAAAGGTGGGGTTTAGAGATAATTGTCTAGGGTGTGTGTGTCTTAAAGTTGGGGTTTAGAGATAATTGCCTGGGGTTGGTGTTTCTTAAAGGTGGGGTTTAGAAAAAATTGTCTAGGGTGGTTGTGTCTTAAAGTTGGGGTTTAGAGATAATTGTCTAGGGTGTGTGTGTCTTAAAGTTGGGGTTTAGAGATAATTGCCTGGGGTTGGTGTTTCTTAAAGGTGGGGTTTAGAAAAAATTGTCTAGGGTGGTTGTGTCTTAAAGTTGGGGTTTAGAGATAATTGTCTGGGGTTGGTGTTTCTTAAAGGTGGGGTTTAGAGATAATTGTCTAGGGTTGTTGTGTCTTAAAGTTGGGGTTTAGAGATAATTGTCTAGGGTGGGTGTGTTTTAAAGGTGGGGTTTAGAGATAATTGTCTAGGGTGTGTGTGTTTTAAAGGTGGGGTTTAGAGATAATTGTCTAGGGTGGTTGTGTCTTAAAGGTGGGGTTTACAGATAATTGTTTAGGGTGTGTGTTTTAAAGGTGGGGTTTAGAGATAATTTTTTAGGGTGGGTGTGTTTTAAAGGTGGGGTTTACAGATAATTGTTTAGGGTGTGTGTTTTAAAGGTGGGGTTTACAGATAATTGTTTAGGGTGTGTGTGTTTTAAAGGTGGGGTTTACAGATAATTGTCTAGGGTGTGTGTGTTTGAAAGGTGGGGCTCAAAGATAATTGTCTAGGGTTGGTGTGTTTTTAGGTAGAGCTTAAAAATAATTTTCTAGGGTTTGTGTGTTTTGAGATGGCGGTTTAGAAATAAGTATGTCAAGTGGGTGGGTTTTGAGATGGGTGTTTAGAAATAAGTGTCCATCGCGCGTGTATTTAAATTTATGGGGTTCAAAGATGATTTTCAGGGCGTGTAAGTTTGCATATGGGTAGCTGGAGAGTCAGGCAGGTCTAGCAATGTCTTCGTGACGCACTATTATGAATTAAAAATTCTTCATAACCATTAGAAACCAGTGAGAACTACTTCTATGGTCTGTAGATTCTTCAATGCCCCCTCAAAGCTAAAAGCGCCTCCCAGGGCCTCACTTGAATTTTTAATGAGGCTAATGCAAAGGTTGATAGACTAAGCTGACACTTTCACTGAATTATTGATGTAGCTCAGCCATAGTAGCGATAAGTAATCCGGCTAAGCATACACTTAGCTGATCAATTCTTTCACGCAGCATCGTTGTAGCAACCCGGAATTCGTGTCATTGTTAATTAGTTGCCTGTATATGGACGGCCAATACTCTGGGTCAGCATGTGAGCTCAATGAGCTGTCTGATGCCTATCGCGTGTGTTGAACAGCTTGCCGTCCCAGCGGATCAAAAATAAGTTTTGCATTGACCCCCAGAGAAATCAATATGAGCAGAAAAATCGATTTCATTTAATATGAGCTGCGTCCTCAGACAAGTTTATCCTAAGGCTCCTAGAGCAGAATTTGATTTTAAAAAAAAGTTTCCTTTCTTTTCTTCAGCTACTCCGATGATGCTTACTCACGAAGGTAAGTAAAAAATGTTTTTAATTGAGTATACGGGGTGTGATTGAGTGTACTATTGGCAAATTCTACCTTTTTGTCATGGAGTATTTTTATTATTTACAGTTAGTGAAGCTTTTAGGCTAAGAGAAGTCTTTGAAGTAATGGAAAAGGTTATATAAAATTCTATTATTCGAGGCAGAAAGTAAACCTCTTTGAATGCAATATGGGATCTAAGTTTCTGTAGCATCCCTTCTGAACTGGTGTGCAAGCTGTTTGCCTCCAGGAGGCAAATATATTATTCTCTTCTTGCGTTCACTTAGTTTGTCCGGCAGGCTGCAAGATTGAGTGCATTCACTAAATAATTCAAATAATTAAACGCAAAGAACAGGAGTTTCATTTACTCTAGGCAATGTGACACGCACTTCTTGCAGGCAGCAGTTCATGTCCTTTTACTACTCGAGCTCCGAGGACGAGCAGTACAGGCCCTATCCGTCGTTCCCGCCGCCGCCTCCATCTTTGACGAACACGGCAACAGCTGGCGGAGAGGATCCTCACAGGCTTGGGTGAGGATTTTCCTGTTATTTCAATTGTGGGTGGTGCAGTCACTTTTTTTAAAATACAGCTGATTAACCAAAAATGGCATTACTGTCCGTTGCGCTGACTCCTGAAGCGCGTTGAGTCACATTAAATACCGTACGCAGACATGAACACACATAAACGGTGCACAACGGAAATCCTGACTAGCACCCAGTCACCCACTCACATAGGGTGTACAAGCGGTAGTTCCACAAATGTACATTCTCTATGCCTTGGGGGGCTGCCCTCATGGGCATGAATTGCGCAACTGACCCATAGCCCAACCAATTCGTGCTTAAGGTCTTAGGTCCCTAATGTGACCCTGCACACGAAACCGCGCTAAGGAAAAAAAGTCAAGCTACAACGCGGGTTCGAACCTGGACCAGTCGAACACAAGGCAGATGCGCTAGACCGCCGAGCCACTCGCCCCCCTACACTGACTACATTGACTAAACGAAGTAGATCCAACCTAGTGGTTAGAGCATCAATTTCATAACCGGAAGGTCTTGGGTTCGTGCCCCGGCTCTGAAAGACCATTTTGGCCTCTTGAATTCTTGGCACTTAATCCTGCTGAGATCGGGTACCAGTTTGAGCTGGGGAAATTTAGGGTGGGTGTTGCGGCCCCTCCAGCCCGTCAGGACTGAGCAGCTGTACACAGCCCTCGGATGCGCCGAGCAGCTAGCTGCAGCTGTGTCGTGGGCTGTACATCTGGACGAAAGGTCTAGCGTGTAAAATAATTAAAATCGCTATTTTCAGAAACCTCGGTAGTTTACACACAGTTGCCTAACTTTTTATACAATAAATCAGTCAAAGATAGTCAAAGTTTGCCTTGCCATGATTTACCGCATAGCCGGCCTACTGTGAATTTTTAATGAGCTCTCAATCCACCAAATTAACTCGCCTAAACGGAGCCTCAAAAAAAGTTTTTTTTTCTTCCCCACTTCAATAATTAACTGCTTGCAGTGGAGCGCGCGTGCTTCCATTAGCCAGATCCTCAGTTAATCTCCCTGTGCTCACTGCTAACAGGATTAATGGTTCCATTTTTTTGTCTATCCCACGCCGCCCACACAATATTTACTTGCCTAATTTATGCGTTGGTGCAAGAATATCTTCTATAAATACAGTTATTAGTTATTTTTGTGTTAGTAAGATGGTTATTTTTATAATTTTTGAGGATTTTTTTCGGGACACAGTATTATCATTGGGATGGGATTAGCTTTATTTAGCTCTCACCTCGCACTGTTCTTTCTTTCTTCTTATTTCGTTTATAAGTCATTCTTGTGTACTATTTAGTGGACTTTTGAAAACAAAGTCCAAGATTGTTCAATAGTTTCCATTCAGGATGAACGAAAAACTTCAACGATTCTCAGGCTTTCTAGAAGAATTCTTCCTTGATTTTAAAAGTACTTTTCAATATTGTTAAAGTGACTTATCGTAGTTGAGAGTACATCAAAATGTGATAGGATCTGATCAGAATGCTTCTAAAAGCAAAAGCAGATCGATATCCTAGATTTTTTTAATCTTTTGTCTCCGGAAGTTGACTTTCGGCAAAAAATCGAAGACAGAGTTGAAACGGAAAGCAATAAAATAGGTTTGCTTGTATAGAAAAGCTTCCTATGCTTAATTTATTTTTTTGCTTAACCAAATGCTTGAATCTTTCCATTAAATTTTTAAAAAAAGGAAAATATATATTTTGAGAATTTGTAGCTACCGGTACACAGATTTGAGTGATTAGACAGTAGCCAATTACACAACGGGAAAAATATTGTAACCAAGGCAGAGGAGAGAAACAGGGTTGACATTGATGAAAAATAGAGTACTTAGCAGTGACTGGCAAGCACTGCTTTCAGGCATGGCGTGCAAGGCGGATGTTAGAATCTGCATTTGAATGCGGGTACACTAAGCGCGCTCGCTGCAGCAATTTTCTGTTTCCCTCCATCCACCCACACCAATTTTTTTCTCCACCAATTAGTCTCTCATGGCGGCTGTTTGCACCTGGGCCCACTCAGCGCCCTGACTCAGCACCTGAGCTCGCATCCCCTGGTCTGGCCAAATTGCCCCGGCCAATCTTGCTAATTACATTTGCCGCTCGCTTTGAGGCGAGATGTAACTGCCTAGAAAAAAATGGGAACTGGCCAAAAGGATGCTTTGGGATTTGAGTTTGTTTGAGAGAGAGAAAGATAGAAAGAGCGGGCGGCTCAGGGACAGGGGAAATAAGTTTGAGTGGGGATTTGCGAGCGTTTCTGCTTCCAAACGAGTTTTCTCTCGCCCATCTCCTCTGTCCCTCTCTCTCTGTCTCATGGGAGTCGGCAATGAAAGTAACAGCATTGCCGGGATTTCGGTCCCCGCCAACATCCGTCACATTTCTTCACGAGAAGTTTTTTAAAAAAAATCAGAAATGTCCACAAGTGAGGCCAAACCATCGGCCTGCTCTCGTACTCCGCAGTCCCTCTGGGCTAAAATTATGTCGCTTCCTTCCTGTCTGAGGAAACTGGATCACTGTGCCAAAAATACGAAAAAAACTTTCCAGTTTTTATAGGTACGATCGATTATGTACTAGTTGAAAATCGTTGAACTCATATTCTAGCTCCACTACTTACAGTGGTAGGGTGCAAAAATTCGTGAACAATCGAATGGTCAATAAAAAAACAAATCTACTACTAATTTTTCAGTTCATACGGAAGCTTGTTCGGCAAGGAACCCAGAAATGTTTACTGCGATAGGTAAATAGATTTAAAATTGATAGCTAACAATTTTCGAGTATTTTAAATGAATACAAATTTATGCTAGACATTTTTGCTTTTAGATACGATGAATACCGATATGGCGATTCCAGTACTCATAGCTCCAGCTGCGACAGAAGGTAGGCAAATATTTTCCTATGATAATGTACATTATGACTCTTCCCTACACTAGAATGGACTTCGACATCAACCCCAATTATGACCACGTACATTTTGCCTTCTAAGTACAACATCCTACCTACCCTAGCATGTACATCTTGACCCTCTACGCACAACTTCCTACCTACCCTAGTACTATATGTACATTGTGACCCTCTAAGTACAACTTCCTACCTACCCTAGTATGTACATTGTGACCCTCTAAGTACAACTTCCTACCTACCCTAGTACTGTATGTACATTGTGACCCCTAAGTAAAACTTCCTACCTACCCTAGTATGCACATTGTGACCCCTAAGTAAAAATTCCTACCTACCCCAGTCTGGATCTCAACTCTAACCCATATTCCTGGCTTGTTGTTAGACAATGTTACGGATGGCTGGTTAACTGTCATGAAGCAGCAGTCTCCTCTGCCCCGTCCCTCAGTCCGGGCTACTCGCGCCGCCTGCTGCAACCGTCGCCGCAGGACGAGCAGCCGCTGGCCAGCCGACACTGGCCGAGGTCAGCGCAGCATCAGAGCCGGAATCATCAGTACCCAATCGCTGGCGGCGCAGGAGACCTCGAAGACGAGCTGACAGACCTGGCTAGTCCGACAATCTCCCAGCTGGATCCAAACGACGGCATCGGCATAGTCGGCATCGATCCCTACGCCAAGTTTGCCAGCCCGGTGCTTCATCGACGCGCCGGATATCCGACGCCCGAAGCTGCGATCGCCGCGGCGGCTGCGGCAGCGACGGGTTCCGGCAATGTCGGCGTCGGCGGCGTGATTAGATCCCCGTCGGATTCGGACGATTTGGCGTCGAGCAGCCTGGCCGGCGTCAGTCGGAGCGACTCGTTTTATGAGAACCACCGACCAGCGGCTGTCATGGCTGAACCCGCAGCTGCGAGACGCGGCCGCCTGCGCTACCCTCCAGCTGACTACGACTTTAGCGCCGAGGAGTACGAGGAGCCTCGCCAGCAGGGCCGCCTCGCCTACTACAGCAGTTTCTCTTCGGAGGATCATCCGGGTAGCAGCGATTTCTCCAGTGCAGCAGCGTATCAGCGGCACCAACAACAGCAACAGCAGCAAAGACGGAGGCAGCAGCGGCATCTGCCAACACCGCAGGTGGCGCCGCCGGATCAAAGGCAACGCCAGTTTGAGGCCCTATCGGCCGGAGTGAGCCAGGAGACGGACACGACTGTCTCGGACTTGGGCTCTCGACCCAACCGATGGCGTCCTAGCGGCATCCGGGAAGAAGAGGAGCTGAGCAACTCGTCCCAGCTTCATCAACAGGTGTCGGACGACGCCAGCGGAAGCTACGAACGCAATCTGGTCGCCCCGTCAGCCCAGGACCGCCGCCCATACCCTGGCAGCGGCCGGCCTCCGTCCATCAACAACCTTCGAGGCCAGAGCGCCATCACGGACGAGGATGACGAAGGGAATCTGCTTCGAGACGCTGGTCGTGGAGAGTCTGCGGAAGATCAGCAGCTGGTAGAAGAAAACGAAAATTTCGACAACAATTTCAATCAGCAGACGAGCTACGAAGACGAGGTTGAACTCGACTACGAAGCCGAAGGGCCCGATGCGGATGCGCAGCGCGGCGAGATGCTGACGCCCGTCGACCAGCGCGGTGTTGATCTCGACGTCGACTACGAAGGCCGTTTGACGCCGACAGCAGCTGGCCAGGAGTTTGACGACAACGGCTTGCATCCGGCATCAGTGATAGACAACCGCGATGAAGCTTCCAGATTCCAGGCCGCAGCAACAAGACAGCCACACCGACAAGCTAGCATCACGGCGGACGACTTCAACAATCAGCTTTCCGCAGACGAGGTCGCCGAACTTGACAACGGCCGGGAGAATTATTTCAATCCGTCCAGTCGGGAGCCGTCCTTTGACCGCGGCCCGCCGCCTCCTCCGCCGATGCAACGTTCGGTTGAACAAGACGAGGAGGAGGAGGCGCTGGAGGACGAGGACCGGTGGGGCGTCGAGGCGGCCTACGATCGGGCGGCCAGCCAGCGCCGAAACCGAAACCTGTCCCGGGTGTCCGGCTTCGAGGAGGATTTGGAATTCGAGGCGGCCGCCGCCGAGGCCGAGGCGGAGGAGGCGGAAGAGGAGGAGGAGGAGAACGAACCCGGGCTGCGCGGCTTCAGGCCCGAGGAGCAGCTGCCAGGCGACGAAGAATTCGAAGATGAAAACGAGTATGCAGAAGAAGAGGAAGAAGAAGAAGAAGACGAGGCCGGCAGCGGCGGCGGCATGTTTCGACGGCGGACGTCCCTGCCGGACCGGCGGCTGCTGTCGCCAACGGACGGTGGCGGCGAGGCTAGCGAGGCCGAAGGCTTCGATCCGTTCTCTGAGTATCGCGAGTTCGAGGACGAGTTCGACGCCGAAGCGGCCGCTGCCGAGGCGGCAGCCGCCGACGCCGAGGAGGCTGCGGCCTTGGCGGCTGAAAATGATGAGGAAGAGGTGACAGGGCGGCAAAGCGAAGAAGCTATGTCGCCCTCGTCACCAACGCCGCAGCAGCGGCTGGATTCGCCTCGGCAGATCGAGCATGTCGAAGAGGACGAAGCGGAGGCCCGGGATGAGTTCGATGAAAACCGGTTCTCAAGGCCGGGGTGAGTCATAGATGAGTCATTAAGAAAATTCTGAATGCTGCATTGGGTCATTTAAAGGTAGATGGGGTCATTTAAGAAAGGATGGGGTCATTCGATGAAGGATGGGGTAATTCGATGAAAGGATGGGGTGATTCGATGAAAGATGGGGTCATTCGATGAAAGATGGGGTCATTCGTTGAGGGATGGGGTCATTCGTTGAAGGATGGGGTCATTCGTTGAAGGATGGGGTCATTCGTTGAGGGATGGGCCATTCGTTGAGGGATGGGGTTATTCGTTGAAGGATGGGGTCATTCGTTGAGGGATGGGGTTATTCGTTGAAGGATGGGGTCATTCGTTGAGGGATGGGGCCATTCGTTGAGGGATGGGGTCATTCGTTGAAGGATGGGGCTATTCGTTGAGGGATGGGCCATTCGTTGAGGGATGGGCCATTCGTTGAGGGATGGGGTTATTCGTTGAAGGATGGGGTCATTCCATGAAGTATGGGGTCATTCGTTGAGGGACGGGGTCATTCGATGAAAGATGGGGTCATTCGATGAAAGACGGGGTCATCCGTTGAGGGACGGGGTCATTCGATGAAGGATGGGGTCATTCGATGAAAGATAGGGTCATTCGATGAAGGATGGGGTCATTCGATGAAGGATGGGGTGATTCGATGAAAGATGGGGTCATTCGATGAAAGATGGGGTCATTCGTTGAGGGATGGGGTCATTCGTTGAAGGATGGGGTCATTCGTTGAAGGATGGGGTCATTCGTTGAGGGATGGGCCATTCGTTGAGGGATGGGGTTATTCGTTGAAGGATGGGGTCATTCGTTGAGGGATGGGGTTATTCGTTGAAGGATGGGGTCATTCGTTGAGGGATGGGGCCATTCGTTGAGGGATGGGGTCATTCGTTGAAGGATGGGGCTATTCGTTGAGGGATGGGCCATTCGTTGAGGGATGGGCCATTCGTTGAGGGATGGGGCCATTCGTTGAGGGATGGGGTTATTCGTTGAAGGATGGGGCTATTCGTTGAGGGATGGGCCATTCGTTGAGGGATGGGCCATTCGTTGAGGGATGGGGTTATTCGTTGAAGGATGGGGTCATTCCATAAAGTATGGGGTCATTCGTTGAGGGACGGGGTCATTCGATGAAAGATGGGGTCATTCGATGAAAGACGGGGTCATCCGTTGAGGGACGGGGTCATTCGATGAAGGATGGGGTCATTCGATGAAAGATAGGGTCATTCGATGAAGGATGAGGTCATTCGATGAAGGATGGGGTCATTCGATGAGGGATGGGTCATTCGTTGAGGGATGGGGTCATTCGATGAAGGATGGGGTCGTTCGATGAAGTATTCGATAAAGTCATCAGACAAATCGATAAAATTGTAAAAAAAATTAACAACTTTTGTCGGTATTTTTCAGCTCCAAAGCCAAAGGAGGTACAAATTTTGTTACAATAACGGTACAATATAATACCTGCATTAGTTTCACATAACCATTGAGGTTATGTGAATTTTTTATACAGAAATGTGCAATATAAATTTCTTCCTTTGGTGACAGCTTTACTCAATGCCGATTTACGAGTATATTTAAAATGATTTGTATTTCTGGGTTAACGTTACTTTTGTGACTTGGGACTCTCTCTCTCCAAAGAATCAGCCTCTCCGCTCCCTCCCTATGATTTTATTGAAAATTTAGAGCATTTTGTGAAATACTACTTACTACAGAGGAACAGTAGTCAAAATTGAATTTTGTCGCCATAATTTATCAAACGCAGCGACAGCAACGGGTCCTACTTTCCGTCCAAAGCTGACAAAGAGGCATCGCCGCCGACTTCGCCAGCTGAACAGCCGGCCGCTAGTGCAGCTTCGGCCGACACGCCGACGTCGACGTCGCGACCGCGTCCCGGCAGCGGCGCCGGCATCGGCGGGGTCAGCTGCGCCAGGAAACGTTGGATTGAAGCCTTCAACAGGGTGTGCGCTCAGCTCAGCGAGGTGAGTTCTAGCCTGGCCTGGCTTGCCATGTACGCTCTTGAGAGCCAAACACCAAGAAAGTCAAGGCCAAATGTACATCTTCGCGTTAAACTAAAAAAAATGCTAAATCTGCAGGAGGGTTGTAGACACTTTAACGCTTAAAGCGACATCGTTCCACAACCAGCGATTGGGCATGACTGTCCATTGCGCTGACTCCTGAAGCGCGTTCAGTCACACTAAATACGGTATGCAGGCATAGACACACACACAGGCCGGCACCCAGTCACGCACTCACATAGGGTGTACCAGCGGCGGTTCCAGGAATGTACACTCTATGCTTGGGGGGTCGCCCTCATGGGCGTAAATTGCACAACTGGCCCATAGCCCAGCCAATTCGTGCACAAGGCCCCAAATTAATGTGACCCTGCACACCAAACCAAGCTAGGGAAAATAGACAACTTACAACGCGGGGTTGAACCTGGACCAGTGGCACACATGGAAGACACGCTAGACTGCCGAGCCACTCGCCCTAGAGTACGTAATTGTGTCTGTCTACCTCACAGATGGAATAGGTTGGTCTGAAAATAATTCCAGAGTTTTTCTCATTAGGACTCGCTTAAACCATCAAGTGGGTTGAATTTTGCGTAAACTTCCGATTTTCATTAAATCAATGGTCAGAGAAATCGGTGTACATTTATGTGATTTGGTGGCAGTGTGAACGAACCTTCAGAGGCACATATTTTGTCATTTTTCGTTAAAAAACTTGTTATTTTTGGGAGATAATATTTTCCATAATAGTCGCTGAGTGACCCGCTGAGTTCTCTTCTAAAATATTTCTAAGTCTGTCATTTACAGTCTTGCCTTGTGCAGTACTGAGCGCTAACGGTTTTATCTATGGTCACTTGTTTTATTGCTGATTGCCGGAAAAAAACTGGTATAATGTGTGTTTTGTACGGCTTACTGCCGTATTTTTCGAGCTTCTGTGTGGGAAATAGACAGACGAGAACGGCATTGGTGGACCGACGCTTAAGGCTAAAATAGGGCCCGCTATAATGCTTAGTAACCAGCCAATGCCAACGACAACGGATCCCAAGTTTAGCCATATATTTTTCCTCCCTTCAAAAAAAGCGAAATACTACCAAACAGACTGACGGTAAACTTGAACACAGCGGCTCCATTGCGGACATCCGGTCTGTCCAGCCGGGAAAAAGTCAACCGAACTCGCAACTCGCCAGCTCGCCAGGGCTACCCCTGCTGCAGCCCCCCTACGAGTTTTGATTGCCTGAAAGAGAGACTATTAAAAGCCAGGCAAAGCTTGTCGCTAACTTTTTTTTCGTTGGCGTTAGTTTAGCAAGCGAGTAGCCAAAAGCAGAAATCATCCGATGTCAGACGGCTCTCCAGAATCGGCTCCGCATCTTGGAGCCCTGGTCAAGCGCTATTCTCAGCACCTTCTGGCTATTGATGAGTCCGCCGCCTCGGTAAATATTCGCGGTCATCGATGCAGTCTCGACAGCGGAAGCAGCAGCAGCAGCAACAATAACAGCAAAAGCAGCAGAAGCACCAGCACCAGCAGCAGCAGCAGTGGTTTAACTCTTCTTGAACTGGCGACCAGAGCTGCGGCTGCTAAGGAAAAAGCTAAAAAGTCTCAGCAGATAGAACGAAAGACAATTGTAAGGAGCTGTTTGATGCGCTATATAGGGCGCTTAGGTGTCTAATATATTTAGAATTCAATTTATAAGGCATTAGATCTCTGAAATCGTGAATCCCCAAGCAGGTTTTCTTTCCAGATGCTAGATTTCGAAGTCCATGCAGTAGTGAATAATCTTGATTAGGCAGGCACAAAAAAACGAGATAAGTGTTAAAGTGAAGGAGACGAAAGTGCCAAAGCAATTATAAGATTAGCATCGAGCTCCCCTGAGTCTTAAATACGAGCTGTCAGACTTGAGTGCCATCTAGAGGAAGATTGCTTAAGCTTAAGCAAATGAAAAAATTATCAATCAGCCCCTAAAAGTACTATCCATCTCTAAAAAAACTGATTTCCATAAAGTTAAAAACCGAAGCGGCCGCAGAATCCGTGGCAGGCGATTTTCCAAGAAGCCGATGGACCCAGTCAATCAGACAGAAAGTTGTGGCAGCGGCTTTGTTTGTAAGTCACGCTGGGTTTGGCTGGCCTTTTAATTTTTGAATGATAGTGAAGGCATTCTAAACTACTTATGTGGTCTGTTTTTGCTCGTCTTCAAATCGAATAGAATCTCCAGCTAATTCTCGTGCTTTTTCTACTCGAAGAGTCACTCAGCGACTAAATTAGATCGTTTTGATGATTTTTAGCGCTTTTTTCCACACTTGACTACTTAAAGTAGACAGTAAAGTTAATTTTGTTCTTAATGTCTCGTTCGCTGAAAAAAAATTTGCGCTAGCAGTGAACGTATTAAAATGAGGTTGACGCTTGCGCTTGAGTCTGTTGCCTCTCGAGGGACTTTCGATACAGGGGATAGGGATAAATTCTTGTGCAGCCCTGACTTACCTCACCGGCCTCACCCAATTTATCTTCCCCCCCTCACTCAATCCTTCGTTATCCCATTGCTTTTGCTCCCAGTTTACTGTAACCTCTCCAAACCTCTCTCGCTTCTCCAGTTCCTCCCTTTCTATTGAGCGGGATCTTGAAGCAGATAATATAAGTACACTGCACTCAACGAGAGAAGCGCTTTGAATGGAAAAGTATTGTGGAAAATTACTGCACCCTGAGACAGTCTTGCGGGTCAGTGCAGTGTCAGAAGTTGCTAGCAAGAGGGCAGAGCTGCTCAAGCTGCGGCCATTCTTTGATTATTTGCAAGCTGGAGTCTGTTTGTCTGTCTGTCCGTCTGTCTGTCTGTCTGTCTGTCTGTCTGTCTGTCTGTCTGTCTGTCTGTCTGTCTGTCTGTCTGTCTGTCTGTCTGTCTGTCTGTCTGTCTGTGTGTGTCTGTCTGTCTGTCTGTCTGTCTGTCTGTCTGTCTGTCTGTCTGTTCGTCTGCTTCTCTGTCCATTTCATTTTTCCCTCAATGCAAATCTGTGTACTCAAATCTGTTTACTCTCTTTTAAAGAATCTGAACAAGTTTCCAGGGCAGCCCAGGTTCTGTTCCTATGAGTATCACCAGGATGTATCAGAATTCATCGTTATCAACGATGTAGGTTACTTCCTTCCCCATCTTCTCTTTCCCTCTCTTCAATTTCACTCAGCTATGAAGGCAGCTTGAACTCATCTAGAGTTACTTCAGAGTTACACTACTTTTCTTCGATTGAACCCACTCTTCCTGTTTGCCTTTAAGCTCACACACGTCACAGACAAGTAAACAAGTAAAATTTTTTATACGAGCGTAGATCAATGAATGCAAATAAAATATTGTCTGCGCGCGTACGTAAGTGAGTGAGTGAGTGAGTGAGTGAGTGAGTGAGTGAGTGAGTGAGTGAGTGAGTGAGTGAGTGAGTGAGTGAGTGAGTGAGTGAGTGAGTGAGTGAGTGAGTGAGTTTCACCCAATTTCATGTCTTTCATTTTCTGCATTCAGGCAATCAGAAAGCAACAACGTAGTGCGGCACTTTATGGCGCCAAAAAGTCCGTTTAATTTCCGCCATCTTAGTAGAATCTATAGCTTCTTCGTTGAGGGTTGAGGCACAACATTGGGCATAATATATATAAAGCTAGCTGAATTCTAGCTTCGTATATCACAAAAGTTTATCCTTCATTTTATAGTTGGTATGGGTCCAGACGGTTGAATTGTCTTTTTTTATTGGGCCAAAAAACGGTAATTTGATATCGGTGGGTGTGCAAACAATTGCACTGTCTATATCTATAGATTCAAGGCCCCCTCACAGCCCAAATAGAATTTCCTCCATTCGCTATCTTATTCAGTTTCTGCTATCGTTGATTCATATTTCAGCGCCTGTCTATTTAAAAGGGAGATAGAGTAGCCAAAAAATCCCCTCTTGAAATTTTTTATCTAGCTTGCAATTAAAGAGCGATCTATTAAGATTGCTTGGTGACGATAAATTGAAACTATATTACTTTCAGTATCTTCACGATCGTCTCTTTGCTCAGTAGTAAATAATTTTTCTTAATATCTTGGTAAATAAATAAACAAAAAAGTTAGAATTTCAAAAACGCGGAAATTTAGCAAACCCGTAATTTTCACAAACCTCGAATTTGCATAAAGCCGGAATTAAAAAACCCGGAATTTTCGCATACCTTGAATTTGCATAAAGCCGGAATTAAAAAACCCAGAATTTTTACAAGCCTCGAATTTTAACAAACCCGGAATTTTAACAAACCCGGAATTTTAACAAACCCGGAAATTCAACAAACCAAGAACTTTGACATACCCAAGCATTTTACAAACCCGAATTGGCTAGAAATTACACGACTTTGGAAACAAAAAAGCGCGGATTTTTTTGAGTTTCAAGAAAAACTCCGTGAAAGAAAATTTTTAAACCCTTTTTATACAAATTTACATAATTATTCGATTCGGCTAATGCGAAAATCCTGGAAACAAGTGACAGATGACATTTTAATTGAGGCCGATTGATTGCCAATGCCAAAAGTCTAGCCCAATTGTACTATAAATTTTCTATGATTGAATTCGGGGAATTGAGCAGCTTTGCTGAGGCTTTTGATCCCCTATCAGGACGCACAGTGATGCCCGCTGGTTGTGATGCTATAAGCTTTGTGTAAAGTGGGATACTGCACCAGCAGATTTTGCTCTATCCTGTCCCCGGTCTGCGCCGGTTATTTATCCGAGGTCGTATATTTGTGGTCATGCCCTGCACTCTGGCTCTATCTCTGTTGGCTCCATTTCCCGGTGTATGTGCCTGTTCTCTCTAGGGCTTTGGCTACGCAACACAGTTTATGAATATTAATTAGTGCTGAGGGTGAATAATACCCAAACCATTTTTCTGTACCCACAGCTGCTCATTCATTCACAAGCAGATAGACAGTCCCGCTTGGCAAGTTTTCTGCTTGCTTTGAAGGCGATAGTGTAATGGAACCCAATGTGGCGGTGCGTTTGTTTCTCACCGGGATCCCATCTCTTTGAATCTGTCTGCTTTGACGTGATGTTGACGCAAATTTAAGTTAGCAAATATCTTTGACAATTTTCTAACGAAAAAGTTATGTGCAGTTAGATTAGCTAGCTAGCTAGCTAGCTAGATAGATACATAGATACATAGATAGATATAAAGATAGATAAATAGACAGATAAAGCATCCAAGTCCGAAGTTTGGCTCTCAAAAGTCTCATTATGGCTGCAGTGGACAGTCCAATAGCTGTTTTTTTGTGCGTCATTGGGCCTTTGTCTGGTCAGTGGCCGCATGCGTGGTTGCCTAAGAATTAATTTCCTGTTCACTGAATAGTTCTCGCGTATTATAAGTTGCTTTAAAAAATTAATTTTTCCTAAGATACTTACTGGACAGTGGAAGAAGTTCATGGGGAAATTTTTTTTTCATTTTTTAAATTCACATTCGAAATAGTTAGTTTGTGCGCTGTATTCTTCAGTTCCCAAGCTTAGCCTCGATCCCCTATCTCAAATGCTGAAGGAGTGCAAAACCATTCCCCCGAGAGAGGCCAGGGAAGACAGAGACAGAGCAGGAGATGAGGAAGAGAACTGAAAGTGTGAACTGCAAGCTGTTTGCCTCATCAGAAAAAAAACGAGATGGCAAAGCGTCATATAGATGCATGGAGACAGACCAAAGGCAGTAGCAGTATCGTTTTAGCATTTTCTGCTCGAGAAAATTTGGCCCAATATGCAAAGCAGAGCGAGAGCAGACTGTCGGGGTGGGTTAGAGAATTGCCCTGAGGGGCTGAAAGAAGCCACGCAGTTGACAGACAGGGGGAAGCGATAGCTGGAGATAGATTCCCATCCAGGGGTCACATATCAAGCTAAGGACTGCCGTCGTCCAAGCACCCCCCACGGCCTCTCCTTATCCAACTTTGCTAATTCAGATCAAAGCTGCAATTAATCCTCCACAATTAGCGAACAATCGAGACTCTTCTGGGCCGCCGTCCAGTCGTGATTATTTTATAGATTGAAAAAGCTAACAAATACTTGAGTCCCCTATAAACAGCTGTCTCTCTTGCTGGCTGGGACGGGTTGAAGAATAGATTGAAGAGGGCCGCTGTGTTTGCGGTCATCTGGTGGATGAGGAGCATTAATTTGGGCTGAGAACGATTTACAGATAGACAGACCAAGCCGATGGTTAGGGCTAGGTTTGTTCCCAAATTGCCTGATAGGGGAAAAGAGATAGTGGGGAAGGGGAGAGAAAACTGGAGGACGACAGGAAGAAGGGTGAGAGACAGAGAGACCGGGTGGGGTCTCGCCGTAGACCCGGCAGCTCCTGCTGGTCGAGGACTGATGATTGGACGGCGAGAATGCGAGTAAGAGGGAATCCAGACGACACGCTGCTGATTTCAGAATGAGGAGCCCGGATTCCTGCCGCAGCCCTCTCAGCTGGTGGATGGACCCTCCCTGTTTTCCCTGTCCCTTCCCTCTTCCATTCTGCACTTCTCACACCGCGGATTGGGTACAACTGCTGCGAGTCCCTCCCGTCTGCCGTGAGCCGTGCGGAGCTGAATTCATTTCGCTTAATCCCCTGGCTGGCCACCTCAGCTCAACTTCTCTCTTTCTCTCTCTCTCTCTTCCCATTCTATCCCCAGTTGGAGCCGGGGGGTAACAGCGGAACTATTCGACCGGGCTGTACTTAACTTTTTCCTCGCGCCGGGTCGCGCCGCTATGAATGCAAAATTTTTGGCCCGCGCGCGGATGCGTCAACTGGACTTGGATGGTTTCTGGCGAGCTGCGACACTGCGCTAACAGAGACGCGCGCGCTGGCACTGGCAGTGAAATGGCCGGCAGAGGGCTAGACGGTGCGTTCTATCGGGCCTGAACTCGTTCCAGCTGAAGAGAGCATGGGTGCCGGCGCCAGCTCCCTGTGCCCGCCGCTCCAGCGAATGCCTTCCAGCGTTGTGGTCGGAGGCGTCACGAGCTCCGGCGGCGGCTTCTCGTTTTCTGTCAGACCAGCGGGCCCGCTCGCACGCCCGCCGCGGCAGCAGCAGTGACAGCGATGGCGACAGCGACTGCGCAGCGGACAGACTGACTAACTCTGCCGGAACTGCTTCGGCTGCTGCTGCTCCGGAACGGAGGCATTCGTCTGTGACAAACCGACGGTCTCGAACTCCGCGGCGAAAGTCAGTGGCAACGTCGCAGGAGCAGCAGCAGCGTCCGCCTACGACGCCAGTGGCCGATGAGATTCGACGCGCCAGTACAAGGTCCATTCACCTGCAGAATCATCCGCTGAGCCCCCGACCCTCGAGATCGCCAAGCCCGTGCAGGCAGCAACAGCTGCCGCTGCTTCCTCCACCAACTTTTATCTTTTCTGACGAATCCGAGGATCAGTGGTCCGGCATCGATCAGCAGCTGCTGCCGCTGCAACCGCAGGACCGACAGTCAAAACCCTACACCGGTCGCAATCCCTACCTCATGCGGCATAGCCGCTACCTACAGGATGAACACGCTCTGCAGCAGCGCTCGTCGCCTCATCCGACTCCATCGCTGCCGCTGCCACGGTCTGGCCAACCGAAATCGCTGCGTCTGGCTCTTCGCGGAGGCGGCAGCAGCACGAATCCTTACATCGCCAGAGCCAATCAGCACCGTCACGATGATGACAGCGATGTGAACTTCTGTTGCGAAGCTGAAAATCTTGACTCAACAGCTTCTCTAACCGTGACAACGCCAGTCTTCCGAGCTCTTCTACCTTCGCCACCGTCCCCGACGCCGACGCCTCTGGCGCTTCCATCGACTCCACCGTTGATAAGCGTCAGCGGCTCTCCACCACCGCCACAACCGTCGGGAGATCTTGTCCGCTGCCCGAAGCACGACGCCACACTAGGCCTGGACGATCCAACAGATCCACTCGGTCAGTTTGCCGAGTGCACTTGCACCGTGTCTATCAACGATGATTCCAGCGCGAACAGGAGGGAGTACACGGTCGGAACCGAGCCTCCCAAGCAGACGGCAGCGACTTTCCCGCCAGCAGCAAAGTCACCTACTCACTCGATGACCTCGTCCTTCAGAAGCGAGCCGGCCGACTATGCAACAGACACGGACGACGAACTGGGCAGTGGAGGAGCACGGCAGCTGGGCTTCGTCGACACCGACTTATTCGGCTCACTTTAACTCGATTGGCGGCCTGGCTGAGCTGGACGATCGGCAGAAAAGTCTGGACGATGTCACCCAGCTGCCGGACTTGGACGTGGCCTCCGTGAAGTCGTCACATTCGCAGGATTGCGTCGCCTGCGAGCTTCTAGCCAAATCGCCAAGCATCGAAGTGGCACCCGCGTCCGCTACGTCAAGGCACACTCGATCGCGGGAAGCGTCTTTAACGACGCCAGCTGCAGCCGTGACAGCCAAAGACGCTGTGGAAGTGGACGAAGTCGATCTCGAAAACGGCGACTCGCCAGAAATTTCCGATGAAGGCGGAGCGGCCGCTTCGCGTCGAAGATTTGCTCGATTTGTGCGAACTCACTTCGTCAAGTTGATCTCGTTTGAAACTGCTGATGAGAATGGAGAAGAAACTGCTTCATCTGCAGCTCCTGACTCATCTATTCAAGGCAGTCGGCTGAGTGTGCCGAGTGTTCACGGTCACGGTCACGGTCACGGTCACGGTCACGGCCAGGTTCAAGAGGGGAATCGTCACCTGCACCCGCTGGCCGGATCCTCATTGAGTCAGAAGCGTCAGCTTCTGCACAAGGCTGCCACCGATGCCGGCTCTTCCAATGTAATTTGAAACCAAATTTTCTAAGCTGGCAACGTATCGTGTGTTTATTCTAACGGATCTTAGTAACAAGGGAAAAACGAGGTTCATCTCATACTTGTTTGCTTGCAGTATCACCCCATTTTCCTAGATGCAGAAGTTATAGTCCAGTAGCTAGATGCGGATGTCATAGTCCAGTAGCTAGATGCGCATGTCACAGTCCAGTAGCTAGATGTGGATGTCATAGTCCAGTAGCTAGACGCGGATGTCACAGTCCAGTAGCTAGATGCGGATGCTACAGTCCAGTAGCTAGACGCGGATACATAGTCCAGTAGCTAGATGCGGATGTCATAGTCCAGTAGCTAGATGCGGATGCTACAGTCCAGTAGCTAGACGCGGATACATAGTCCAGTAGCTAGATGCGGATGTCATAGTCCAGTAGCTAGATGCGGATGTCATAGTCCAGTAGCTAGATGCGGATGCTACAGTCCAGTAGCTAGACGCGGATACATAGTCCAGTAGCTAGATGCGGATGTCATAGTCCAGTAGCTAGATGCGGATGTCATAGTCCAGTAGCTAGATGCGGATGCTACAGTCCAGTAGCTAGATGCGGATGTCATAGTCCAGAAGCTAGATGCGGATGTCACAGTCCAGTAGCTAGATGCGGATGTCACAGTCCAGTAGCTAGACGCGGATGTCACAGTCCAGTAGCTAGATGCGGATGTCATAGTCTAGAAGCTAGATGCGGATGTCATAGTCCAGTAGCTAGATGCGGATGCTACAGTCCAGTAGCTAGATGCGGATGTCATAGTCCAGAAGCTAGATGCGGATGTCACAGTCCAGTAGCTAGATGCGGATGTCATAGTCCAGAAGCTAGATGCGGATGTCATAGTCCAGTAGCTAGATGCGGATGTCACAGTCCAGTAGCGAGATGCGGATGTCATAGTCCAGAAGCTAGATGCGGATGTCACAGTCCAGTAGCTAGATGCGGATACATAGTCCAGTAGCTAGATGCGGATGTCATAGTCCAGTAGCTAGATGCGGATGTCATAGTCCAGTAGCTAGACGCGGATACATAGTCCAGTAGCTAGACGCGGATGTCATAGTCCAGTAGCTAGACGCGGATACATAGTCCAGTAGCTAGATGCGGATGTCATAGTCCAGTAGCTAGATGCGGATACATAGTCCAGAAGCTAGATGCGGATGTCATAGTCCAGTAGCTAGATGCGGATGTCACAGTCCAGTAGCTAGATGCGGATGTCATAGTCCAGTAGCTAGATGCGGATGTCATAGTCCAGTGCTGTAGAAACGTATAAAAATGTGACTCCAATTTCTGTGGCAATTTATGCTTACTGCCTGCTTACACCCGAGCAGAGCATTTCTTCAGAAATTGCCTGGGGCCAATTAAAATCAATCAAAATCTGTTTTATCTATTCGGTTTTCATTCAATCACTGTCTGCACTTCAGCCAGAATAATTGATTTTTTCGCAGGGCAGACGACAAGCCCGGGTTTTCTTGCACTTTTATTAGCGAAAAAAGCACTGCAAAGCCCTGCCAACCGTGGCAGCCTCATCATTCTTAGCCGATGTGGCTTGCTAAACTGAGAACGGCAGCCCCCCACCGCCCTCCTCTTTTTGAAGAGTGCAGTTCCCCCTCCGCTTCAGCGATCTCCCTGCCTGAAATCGGGGGGCCCCGTTGACAAGCTTGAATGCAGAATTGAATGACGGCCGCGCTCTGACGCTGTCATGGGACATGAAAACGGAGACTGATAGATCTGAGGGAATATTAGCACACAGCTTTGACATGCCTGCCCTTGCCTCGACCGTTTTCTCATTCTCTGCCTCGACCGTTTTCTCATTCTCTGCCTCTCCCTTGTTGCCTCGTGAGCTCCTGTTGCCCCCGTACCCCCTGCCTAAAGGGGATTTTTGGGATGCGCTAATGAGGGGAAATAGCACATTGAGAGAGACAGACGGAGGTGTTGAAAATTCTGTAGATTTGTGTGGGTCGCTAGCACACGTGCATTCAAGCTAAGCCGAGTCATTTCCTGAGCTCAGGCTCCGTTAATTTTTTTTCCTTCGGGCCTTTTTGGCCGCAACAGGCAATGGGGAAGCAGAGGGAAACGAGGGGAAGCCTGATCCCGGATAAGAAACTCTGTTCATCATGCCTGATGCGAAAGTATTAACAGAATTGTTCTTGTCCGATCCTTTCACGGGCCTCTGCTCGAGCAACGGAAGTAATAATTTCAATGGAGAAAGCATGTGGCTCTCTAACAGATTGGCGACTTTCACATATTGATCTGTCTGGTCATATTCTTTTTTTATGTTTTTTGTACTGCCTTCCAATATTTTCAGCATCACTTTAAATCATTTGTTCCAGACTGGCTCTCTCAGCGAAGACGGAGTTGGCTCACCCTCAGGGGCCAAGAAAGGGTAAGTTTCTTTTATAGCTTTTCTGCTTTTTAACGTTGTCTTCTTTCGGCGCTTTAACTGTATAATAAGGCACTATTATATTTAATGCTATTAATTCTTATCCTTTCAACGATTAATAACTCCCTGAAACTTGGAAACGGGTGGAAACGAGAAGCAAGACCCTTCTTGATAGCTTTTTGTGTTTGTGCAAGATCCTTCTCGATAGCTTTGTGTGATTGTGCAAGATCCTTCTCGATAGCTTTGTGTGATTGTGCAAGACCCTTCTCGATAGCTTTTTGTGATTGTGCAAGACTCTTCTCGATAGCTTTTTATGATTGTGCAAGATCTTTCTCGATAGCTTTGTATGATTGTGCAAGACCCTTCTCGATAGCTTTTTATGATTGTGTAAGACCCTTCTCGATAGCTTTTTATGATTGTGCAAGTGCAAGATCCTTCTCGATAGCTTTGTGTGATTGTGCAAGACCCTTCTCGATAGCTTTTTGTGATTGTGCAAGACTCTTCTCGATAGCTTTTTGTGATTGTGCAAGACTCTTCTCGATAGCTTTTTGTGATTGTGCAAGACTCTTCTCGATAGCTTTTTATGATTGTGCAAGATCTTTCTCGATAGCTTTGTATGATTGTGCAAGACCCTTCTCGATAGCTTTTTATGATTGTGTAAGACCCTTCTCGATAGCTTTTTATGATTGTGCAAGACCCTTCTCGATAGCTTTTTATGATTGTGCAAGACCCTTCTCGATAGCTTTTTGTGATTGTGGAAGATCCTTCTCGATAGCTTTTTATGATTGTGCAAGACCCTTCTCTATAACTTTTGTGATTGTGCAAGACCCTTCTCGATAGCTTTTGTGCTTGTGCAAGATTCTTCTCGATAGCTTTGTGTGGTTGTGCAAGACTCTTCTCGATAGCTTTTTGTGATTGTGCAAGACTCTTCTCGATAGCTTTTTGTGATTGTGGAAGATCCTACTCGATAGCTTTAACTATTTAAAGTAAACTTGAACTAGTTGTGACTGCAACGCCTCGCCGTTCGAACCCATGTTGCAGCGACAAAAGCAGCGCATTCTTTGCCAGCATTGACATCATGCCCGAGATGCGAACCAAACGGCGCGTTATTCCTCTCGTCAGCGATCTGGTGAGAATTTCATAATATTTTCTCCCTAATATTTATAATTTGCCTGCATTAGATTGCTCAAAGCTAAATCCAATTTCATGGCGTCGAATTGACGAAATTAATCATCCAACTTATTGTATTTTTCGGCCTATGAGATCCCACTCACCTCCCTACATGTTCATTTAGCTACTCTCTTCTTTTAGTTTATGAAGCAATGCAGAAAAAGAGAAAAATCAAGAAAAAATAGAAGGAAAAGGAGGACGCTCAGACGGAGAGGATCTGCTCCCAGCGAAATCATCGCATGATGGAGCGGCACGGGGCGTCACCAAATCATTCGTCTCCATGCCGTGCGCGTATTTGTTCAATTTAATCCGTTAAGCCTCAAGCCCTAATCCGTCTCTGCTCTCCGATTGCCTCCCCTCTCAGCAACTAACCCGATGCGAGGGCTCGCCGCCGCTCCTTAGACAGCCTTCTGCAATGTTTGTGTTGAATTCCCACTGCAGCTCTAGCCGTCTGGCAGGCAACCAACCACCCCCCTCCCTCTATCCCCCACTCAAGCCTGCAGCGCGGAACTCATCAATCAGAAGCGAATTTTTTTGTGCCACTGTGTGTGTGTGTGTGTCCGTGCTTGTCCAGTCTCTCTTTCGAAAACAACAGCTTTATCAATGATTTTTTCAACTACACCGCTCTGTTAGCATTGCAGTGAAAATAATCACCGGTTTTTTTTAAATGACAAATTTTTTGTCTGGAGCGTTTTATATTTTGAAATCTTTGTGCATTTAAGTGATCGCGTTCTTTGCACCTTTGTTCTAATGCAGGGATTTTATCTAAAAAAAGAACTTCTTATCACTTCTCTAAATCTCTAGTCTGCATCTTTCGACGGAACGAAAAGCGGATATATATATCTTTTTTTGGTCAAGTCTAATCTGCCATTTAGACATTTTTATATCCCATTCTAGGACAGAACTTCTCGTGAAGTTACTCTAAGGGAATTCAGATAGGGAAGGAGCTAAGGAAGTTGAGTTTATAGATATATATATATAGCAATAGCCTCCAGATGAATTGGTAAGCAATATATAAGAGGCGGAAGGGTGGAGTTTGATTGAACAGTTTGAGTCTGCAGTGAATAAATAAGCGGAATAAATATATATACCTAGCCAGTTGAGCTAAAGGCCTCTGCGCATAAATATATAGTTATTGCATTGGACTATGAAGAACTGGAGTGTAAGCACTGCTAAAATTCACTTCACCAGGATAGGAACTAGAAGGTGTGGTTGAAGTAAAATGATTTTAGGGAGTAAATTAATTTATTGGCACTTAGGGCGGGGTTACTACTGTGGCAAGTCACAAATCTTTCCCTTCGTCCCAAAATTCTAATATTTCTGCAGCTGCATTTCTAAAAAACTCTTCTTCTTCTTTGGTTAGTCTGTCTGTTTCCAGGCCAAAAATGCATCCTAAACTGCTAATGTCGCAAGAGAATCGATTTTTGTCTTTTGACACCCATAGAATGTTTGCTGCGTCTATTTGAAGCTTATTAGTTTTGAATTATGTCGATATGATGAACATAATATACTTATTTTTACTTTGCTATTCTATTCCAGGTCATGAAGGTATCTGTCCCTCTTTTGTTTTGTTTTTATTTTGAGGAAAAATCAGCTGCCTTGCAGTGCCTTAATTTGCTCTTACTTGACTCGCAGCACAGCAAAGTTATTAAAAATTTATTTTTGCTGAACACATTTCTCACAGTCTAACAAATTTCTTTACTGATCTTAAATTTTATTTTTCTCTTTCTTTTGTTTAACAATTACTAAACCCTACTAATAGTAGATTTATTATTTTAATTCAACCTATACTGCACCAGCAATTTTTATGCCACCCCAATTTTGTGCTAATCGGCTGCTCAATTTGCTATGGGTCTATCTAGTTTAAATTGAATAGTTATTAACTAAAAATAAATTAAACACGGCAATACTACTCGAGAGTTGATATATAAAGAGTAGAATAGTGTGAAAATTATAGTATACATTTATTAAAATGAAAAACGCCCGCATAGTTTTAAATACTCTAAATAAAAATATTTATTATATATAAATGAACTAAACAAAGAATTGTTACGTCGATAATTAACTCGACGTAGCAAATAAAGCTAAGATAATCTTGCTAATCTAACTAGGATTTCCCATAGTCTTAAAGATCCGCTTGAGTTTTTTTCGCAATGTTCTTTTAAGTTTAATTCCTAATTAAACGTTCTGGTGTTGCCGTGTTGGTGGCTCTGGTGGAATCGTGTTTAAACAATTCTGTTCGCTGACATTATTTTTTATTTTGCTACGCGCTATAATTATCACGTAACAGTCACACTAATTCGGTTTCTATTTATTACACTTTACTAAACATTTTAACACGCCTATCCGGGATATGATTGCTAGCTTCATCTGAGATGTTATATTTTATTCCAACAGTCACGCGCTTAGCGGCTTCTGAACAACATACTAACCGTACTTACTTATCATTTGCTGGAACTTAACAGCTAACTGTTGCCCGAAATTCCTTTTTATTTTACTAATGACCTTATTTATTACTAATTTAGTTTATTTCAGTTGAAATACCTTGAAAAACCTTGAAAAACACTGTTGCAATTTTTTAATGCTAAATATTTTCTATAGATAGTTGGACTTAGCATAAAGTGCGAGCATGACTAGCATTTATGAAGAGTTCAAATCGTGTGATAAAAAAATAAACAAACATTTCAATCCGCAGACAATGGCCGCGCAGAAGCGGAATCAGATGGGGGCCTCTGCGGCACTTGTTGCTAGGCAGAGTCTCAATGATGAGGAATTGGTGAGAACAAAGTTTCTGCTGTTTCTTCATGATTGATAGCGTACCGTGACCAAAAGCCGTCGATTTGTTGCAGAAATCGCACGTCTACAAGAAGACCCTGCAGGCAATCTGCTACCCAATCAGTTGCACAACTCCGCACAAATTTCAAATCTGGTCGGCCACCAGCCCAACCTACTGCTACGAGTGCGAGGGCCTGCTGTGGGGCCTCGCCCGCCAGGGCGTCCGCTGCACCGAGTGCGGCGTCAAGACACACGAGAAGTGCAAAGATTTGCTGAACGCCGACTGCTTGCAACGTGCGGCGGAGAAATCTTCAAAGCACGGCGCCGAGGACAAGCTGGCAACGATGAAGCAGGCTATGCACGATCGGATGCTGGCTAGGGAGCAGACTAAACCGGAGGTGTTCGAGCTGGTCAGACTGGTATTCGGAGTTGACGAGAGAACGCACAGGTTGGTTTCTGGGCATGCTGTATACGGGGGGGGGGGCGTTCCATAGCGCCGAAAAGACATCGCTGAAAGAGACACAACACCGAAATTTCACATCGTGGAAAATGTATTTAACAGTCCCCGATTTTTTTGCGTTGCGACCGCAACCTGCTGTATACCCGTGAATTAAACATTCGTAACTTCTTAGGGTAATCATGATGATGTGAATTACGTAATTTTGTAGAAAGACTTCACCGTGCGATCAATAAATAAAGGGTTTTACGAATTTTTTCTAATCTCTTTCAAACTTCAAAAAACGCATTTTTTCGCAGAGACCAGCTTCGCGCAGTTCAACAGTCAATCCTTGAGGGCAGCAGCAACTGGAGCGCCAAGATCGCCATCACGGTCATCTCAGCCCAGGGTCTGATTGGCAAGGACAAAACTGGCACCTCGGATCCCTACGTAACTGTGCAGGTTGGCCGGATTAAAAAGCGAACCAAAACGGTGCCGCAGGAGTTGAATCCGACTTGGAATGAGAAATTCTATTTGTGAGTAGCGGAGATTGATTTATTGTTTTTTGGGTTGTTCTAGGGGTTAGATCAATTGATTTGCGTTTGTTTTTCTCAATTTCAGCGAATGTCACAACTTTTCCGACAGGATCAAAGTTCGAGTTTGGTAAGTGGCTTTGCAGATTTTTACTAATCATTTGCTCTTTATTTGAATTAATGATTTTTATAAAACTGCTATGCATCATTGAGACTATTGATAAGAAGTAATAAAGCATTCTTAGGCAGGTATTGCTTACTTATCAACTAATTTCTATTGCGATGAATTGCCAATAATCTATCGGCTCCCCGCGTTCGTAACGCTCGCCAAAACGCCCATCCCAGGGATGAGGACAATGATCTCAAGTCGCGAATCAGACAGAAACTCACCCGAGAATCAGACGATTTTCTCGGTCAGACACTGATCGAAGTTCGGACACTGTCCGGAGAGATGGACGTGTGGTACAATCTTGGTAGGTTGGCGTTGGAGAGCTAAACAGGAGACGACAGTATTTTTCTAAAGAATATGCCTGGACTAAGTGGATAAGGCTGTCTAAAATTAAAAAGAAACGAACTGAGTAGCAAAAATTCCAACCGTATATACCCATGAACCGGCATATTCTTTGGAGGAACGCATGTCTCCCGAGATTCCTTATTCTCCGCCCGTCTCATGAAGACCTGAAGAGTTTAGTTCAGCACCCTGCAGAATTTGCACCACGAAAGCAGCTGCGCTTTCCAACAGGATCACCTTGCAAGCACCCAACTCTTGCGTGCGTGCTGCAGTAGAAATCTAAATAAAAAAATGCACGTAGAAGCAGCCAATAAAAAAGGTTGAAAAAAACTTCTAGCCACGCCTATCTGTCTGTGTCTTTCGTGTTTTCCGAAAGAAATTTGGTTCCCTATTCGTGTAACTCTGTCAATGCATTAATTATTTAATGTGCTTTTTTCCAATTCTGCCGTTAGAGCTTTCAAATTTATTTCTGTGTGTGCGTGAGCCTTTTCAATTTCAAGTGAATCGATAACCAAGTCGGTGGCAGGGATAAAAATTCATTTAATTGATCGCTTTGATTCGTGAAGCAAGTGTTCGTGCAAACTTTGTTAACTGTCTTCTCTCTTAGATGAATTAATTAACCGGAAATTTCGATTTAGTCATGAGAAAAGAAATATGACTTTAAAGCTGTCCACGTTTTGATGATTTCTAAGAAAAGCTAGGTTAACAAATAAATTGGCTTTGTGTATCGTGGGCTTGATTCTGTACTTTCTGTAACTATAAATGTTGTTTGAAAAAAAACCGACGAAAAATTTGTTGCCAAAATAAAATATTTTTCATTCTGCAAATTGAATTGAAATAAAAACATCTGAAAAACTAAAAAAACAAAAAAGGGACGAGGACAATGACTTGAGATCGCGAATCCGGTCTAAATTAACCTCCGAGTCGGACGATTTTCTCGGCCAGCTGCTTCTAGAAGTCAGCAAATTGTCCGGCGAAATGGACGTCTGGTACACCCTTGGTAGGTGGCCTGACAGCCAGCTGCACCGAGTGGCAAAATATGCGGAAACTGCGTCACGAGTCCAAATCCAATGGAAACATATTTTAGCTCAGCAATGCATAGCGTTTTGCTTGTTTTCTTAATTGTCGGCGATAAAAATCTGCTATAGCTAACCACTTTCCTCTCTGAGATGCCATTATTAAAATTAGCTAAAGTCACACCTGGTTTTGAAGACCTTGTCCAACCAGAGAATTCAAGGTTTTAATAAGCTCTGCTATGGGGGAAGGAAAAAATTAAATTGAAGTAATTAATTAATAATTTATACTCTGTTAAGATTTATCTGTTTAAAAGTTGAGTAGAAAACAGTTTTTACCCGTCAGGTAACATACCCTTGATGTCTAACTGATTTTGCGGAATCTTAAAACTAATAAAGCATGCTCAAATTATGCTAGAAGTTATTCTATCAGATTATACTGTTTTTTTCTTGACAATAAAAGTAACAACAATGAAAAATTTGTCAAAAATATTGAGTTTTAAGCTCTGTGTTGTACTGCTATTATTCATTCATTGTTGTAAAATTAAATAGCAAACCTCACAAACTCTGTCTATTACCTTGATGTTGTTTTTCTTGAATATTACTGTAGTTGATTTTCAAATTTCTGATTTTAAGTACTTTTTTTACGTACGTTTTCCCAAGGCTTTACTGTAGCGTGCTAACAATCCACACATTCTTGCTTGAACAATTTCAACAGAGAAACGAACTGACAAGTCGCTCGTCTCTGGTGCAATTCGTCTGCACATCAGCGTCGAGATTAAGGGAGAAGAGAAGGTGGCGCCTTACCATGTGCAGTACACGTGTCTGCACGAGGTAAGGCATGCGTCAGTGTGGCTTCCAAATATTTCTGGGAACTTTATCGCATGACAATCAAATGCTGTTTTCTTTAACTCCAGAACATGTTTCACTACATGTGCGAGACAGCTCGCAAAGAGGGCAAAGAAGAGGTCCAGCTGCCCAAGGCCAAGGGCGAGAATGCGTGGAAAGTTTACTTTGAGGCGCATATGCAAGAGATTATTGAAGAATTTGCAATGCGATACGGAATTGAGAGCATCTACCAGGCGATGACGTGAGCACTGAGCTTTTTTTTACCATTCAGTGTCATTCACCGCACCATTCCGATTGGGGGTTGTCTTGCATCTTAGGGGACGTCAAAACTAGTGGAAAGGAGGCGCCAAGACTCCTGGGTGGTGGGGGGAGGCGCCAATACTCCTGAGTGGTGGGGGGAGGCACCAAGAGTACTGAGTGGTGGGGGGAGGCACCAAGACTCCTGAGTGGTGGGGGACGGCACCAAGACTCCTGAGTGGTGGGGGACGGCACCAAGACTCCTGAGTGGTGGGGGACGGCACCAAGACTCCTGAGTGGTGGGGGACGGCACCAAGACTCCTGAGTGGTGGGGGAAGGCACCAAGAGTCCTGAGTGGTGGGGGAAGGCACCAAGAGTACTGAGTGGTGGGGGGAGGCACCAAGACTCCTGGGTGGTGGGGGGAGGCACCAAGAGTCCTGAGTGGTGGGGGAAGGCGCCAAGACTCCTGGGTGGTGGGGGGAGGCGCCAAGACTCCTGGGTGGTGGGGGGAGGCACCAAGAGTCCTGAGTGGTGGGGGAAGGCACCAAGACTCCTGGGTGGTGGGGGGAGGCACCAAGACTCCTGGGTGGTGGGGGGAGGCACCAAGGCTACTGGGTGATGGGGGGAGGCACTAGGACTCCTCGGTCGGGGGGCGCTGGTCTGGGTGGGGTGCCAAAGCTACTGGGGAGGAAGCGAAAAGGTCGAAAGCTAGGAGCGCCAAAAATAGCCAGACGATGGGGGGTCGCGGCCCTCCCCGCCCCCTGGCTACAACAGTAAGAAAATCTTTACAAGTATCTACATCGAAACGCATCAACTGTCTCAAAACAGGCACTTCTCCTGTCTGACAACAAAGTCAATCAGCACAGGCGTGCCCGCAGTGATGTCAACCCTACTGGCCAACATAAACGCATTTTACGCGCACTGCACCGGCACCAATGCGGTCAGCGCCAGCGATCGCTTCGCCGCGTCCAACTTTGGCAAAGAGAAATTTGTCAAGCTGCTTGACCAGCTTCACAACTCGCTCCGCATCAGTCTGTCCGTTTACCGCAACACCTTTCCAGCTTCTCAACCCGAAAAGCTGCAAGATCTGAAATCCACTGTTGATCTGCTCACCAGTATTACATTCTTTCGCTTGAAAGTTCAAGAGCTCAGCAGCCCGCCAAGGGCCAGCACGGTGCTGAAGGAGTGCGCTCTCAACTGCATGAAGACAACTTACCAGTTTCTGTTCGAAAATTGCAACGAGCTGCATCATCGCGAGTTTCAAGACGGCGGCGGAGGAGGCGGCGCTGGCGGTACCGCCGGCACGGGAGGCCACGTCGGGCCTGCGCTGGACTCGCTGGACTTCTGGCACAGATTAGTCGAGCTGATCATCTCGGTGATCGAGGAGGATCGCAACAGCTACGGCGCCGTACTGAACCAGTTCCCGCAGGAGGTGAACATCGGCCAGCTCTCCGCGGCCGCCATGTGGACTCACTTCAGTCAGGACGTTCAGTTTGCACTAGCTGAACACGAAGAGAAGCGGCTTTGCAAGAGCTCCGACTATATGAATTTGCTTTTCAAGGTGAAATGGCTCTATAATAAGTACATAGCGGACGTGCCGCCTCACAAAGGCACAATACCGGAGTATCCGCGCTGGTTCCAACCATTTGTCATGCAGTGGCTCAGCGAAAATGATGAAGTGTCGATGGAGTATCTGCACAGTGCCTATGCCAGGTAGGCATTCTATTTTCTATGGCGTTGGCTTTTAACGTGTAAAAATTTTAATAAATATATTGTTCCCATCTACTCCAGAGATCGAAAGGACAACTTCCAGAAGTCTTCAGACCACGCTCTGTTCAGCACATCAGTCGTTGACGTGTTCACGCAGCTCAATCAGTGCTTCGACGTCATTAAAAAGTTGGAATGCCCCGACCCGGAGATTCAGAATAGTTTCCTGAACCGGTTCGCTGCCACCATCCACAAGGTGCTGCTAGCCTATGCGGACATAGTCAAGAAGGACTACATGAACTTCGCATCAAAGCATGAGAAAGCCTGCGTCCTAATGAACAACATCCAACAGTTGAGAGTGCAATTAGAAAAAGTGTTCGAAGCCATGGGAGGCAAGGCGTTGGATCAGGAGACGCAGGACACTTTGCAAGCCTTGCAGGACAGCCTGAACGGAGTTCTGGACGAGCTAGCTGCGATGTTTGTAGCCTCGCAGGAGACTGCCATTGTTGCCTCGATCAGAGAAGTTGGCCAGCTGCTGCACAAGCACGTCAAGGGCACGGCTCAGGGCAAGACAGACTCGCAAGCGGAAGCTGACCTGGTTCTCCGTCCGCTGATGGACTACCTGGACAATGCACTGATGCTGTTCGCGGCCGAGTGCGAGAAGACCATTTTGAAGCGCCTCCTCAAGGAGATGTGGAAGATCACAATTAGCAATTTAGAGAAGCAGGTGGTGCTTCCGCCACTTAGCGATCCTCGACAGGTATGTTGACGAATCCGACCCTAAAGAAATTATCGGAAGTTATTATAAAGTTTCAATTTTAGGCAAAATTTTCTCTTTGATCAATTGTGTTCGCTATTTCAAGAATCGATTTAGCAGCCATTTCACCCTAATCATTGGATCCAACAAGTGATCTGCAATTCCACCACAACATGCAATCGCCACCCCTTGCAGCTATTTATAAACTTGTCGATTCCAACCAACGCCAAAGCCAAAGTGGCCGGCATGAGCCAGGGCCTACTGAGCAACATCTCCAATATCTCCTCCCAAGTGTCTAATGTGTCCGTGTCGAACATCTCCAACGTGTCAAACCTGTTGCAGGTGTGCAGGCCTTACCAATAGGAGTATTTCCTTTTAATGTTGTTATTCTCTGTTGCTAACTGATGGTTTAGCTTAGAACTTTGTTTGTGTGCTCCCAGTGTTGCTATTGATCAATGGCGTTCACAGAAGGCCTCAGCACAGGATACTATGTACTCATGTCATCCCGTGCTTATCACGTGTTAAATTTTCTTTAGTAGAACACCTAATTGTTTAAACGCATTGCATATCTATCGCTGTTACACCAGAGCTTATATATCATTCACAATACCTTACTTATTTTGCACTTTGCACCTACTAAAAGCAGAAATCAGCAACTATTAAAAAGACGTCGGTAAGAAAGCAAAGTTTTGTGGCGTAATCTTGATTATTACTCTGGGAGGATTGTTCTATTAATCTCGGGAAATTTTCGAATGCATCGGGACTTTTTTCCCTAATCGACACATAGCAATGATTGTTGTCTTCTTTATGTTCTGTTGTAAGGTCAACGGCTTATTTTAATTTTTGAAACTTGAATGAGTGAAAAGTAGCACTATTAAATTGGTGTTGGGCTTAAATAACTGTATTCAACATTCTTGTATAAAATCGAGGGTGAGGAGAGTAAGAATATAGGTGATACTGAGCGACAGTAAAAGTAGAAATTACCTTCGTACAAACTTTTCAGGATACATTATCGAAGGACATCGAGAAGACCATGACCCCGCGGCAGTGCACGGTCATCCAGATTGCTTTAGAAACCATCCGACAGTACTTCCACGCTGGTGGCAACGGTCTGAAAATGGCCTACCTGGAAAAGAGTGTCGAGCTGCAGTCGCTGCGCTACGCTCTGTCACTGTACTCGCAGACCACCGATTCCCTAATAAAGACCTTCGTTGGCACGCAGACCTGTCAAGGTGAGCTTTCAAACAGTTGGTTCTTGTCACTTTCTATCCCAAATTAAGACTACTTTATTTTCATTAACCGTTACTTTTTTTTACAGATAAACCGGCAGTTGAAGAGCAAGTTGGCGAAGTGTCAATCCAGGTGGACCTATTCAAACACCCGGGCACTGGAGAGGTCAAAATCACGGTGAAGATTGTGGCAGCTAATGAGCTGAAGTGGCACAACATCTCCATGTTCCGGCCGTTCATTGAAGTGACCCTGATTGGGCCGCATCTGGCTGGTAAAAAGCGGCGATTTGCCACCAAGTCGAAGAATAACTCAGACTCGCCGAAGTACAACGAGACTTTTAACTTGTAAGTCCAAACCCCTGTGTTGTAGTTTGCAATCTGTACATGTATTTATAAAGTTATTGCACTCTGACAATCAACTCTGCAGCATTCTTGGCACTGTTGACGATCCCGAATCTTATGAACTGCACATCTGCTGCAAAGACTACTGCTTCGCCAGGGAGGACCATCTTATCGGCGTCACTGTGCTGCAGATTTCGCGAGATCATTGAACAGGGCAGCTGCGCTTGCTGGTGCGCGCTGGGCAAGAAGCTGCACATGGACGACACGGGCTGGACTATACTGCGCATCCTGTCGCAACGGCCCAACGATGAAATCGCTAGCGAGTTCGTGCGCTTGAAGTCCGACCAGCGTCACGAGGAGAGCGCGGCGCATGGGCAAAGCTGATAATTGACGATAGTCAACGAATAACAACACTAAATTGGCTCTTCCTCTCGGTGCTCTTAGGCTAAAATTAGAGCAGCTTAGCTTTTGAATGCACATTATAAGCTACTGGATGTACATTCTAAGTTACTGAATATAAATTCTAAGCTTACTGAATGTACATTCTAAGCTTACTAAATGTACATTCTAAGCTACTGAATGTACATTATAAACTACTGGATGTACATTCTAAGCTTACTGAATGTACATTATAAACTACTGGATGTACATTCTAAGCTTACTGAATGTACATTATAAACTACTGGATGTACATTCTAAGCTTACTAAATGTACATTATAAACTACTGAATGTACATTATAAGCCCTCTAAGCTGAATGAATGTACATCCACGCTGGTCAAAACAGTTTATCTATGTAAATTCTTCAATTGGTACAAAAAATTTGATAGGAAAAGTCACCAACGACTAAAGTAAATTTTTACCAGCTGCATCCCTGCCATTTTGTACATAATATAACCTTAATAAGCTCCACTTGCGATGCACTTTTAATTCTTTTTCACTGCCTCAAACAAAATTTTTGAAGCTTGAAGCACATCTGCGTGACCCGAAAGAATTAAATGTAAGGAAAAATATTGACTTACTCTGGTATTTCTTGTCATAAAACTGGTGCGACCACGGTGTAGCCTGTTTGATTTGTATTATTTTTTTTCGAAATGCTTACCGACCACACAGCTATGCTTAATTAAACTTTATTTAAACAAAAGACTAAAATGCTTAGTTCAATTAAAAAATAGCTTATTTATGCTTCGTGATCAGGACTGATCGTTTATTTGTTTTTTTCTAACAGCAAAAATATCTATTTTCATTCTTGAAGCTTAATCTATACAGCTGCTTTGCGCTCCGCTTATTCCGTAATTCCGATGGAAATCGCCATAATTATGAAATTCGATTTGGAATGCTGGTGCCATGCGTTGTTTTGCTGTATGAAACAAACTGGCTTTGTTGGGAGGGGACAGTCTGTTACAAAGGCAGTTTGCTTGGGTCTTTGGAAATACACGAGCGCTGGTCAATGCCAGTGACAATTTTTAATTGCATTATACGAGTAATTTCTTTAAATTAAATTATTCAATTTTGGTTTGATTATTCGTAGAATGGATGATTTGGTTCCGTTATGTTTCTTTAAAATTACGACTGTTAAATCTGTGAAGGAAAGAGGATGCGAAATTTTTTTATATTTTGTCGAAGCTAAGGTAGCTTGAAGATATTTGTACAAGTCCTAATAAGAAGACACACTGCTGGTTCAAAAATATTATTGCTAATGCACTTTTAAGCATACAGGAAATAAACAATCACCTGAACTGGAATTGTGGCCCGCCGTTCTTCACAAATATTGTGTCCTATTTAGCAGCATCAGCATGACTATTTCACTTTTACATAGTTAGTGTGAGTGCACAGCTAATTTTAAGCACTTTGATCTAAAAAAACTTATTGTACCGCTAGCCATCTACAGATAAACATTTTCGCTTGTCTATTTAGTGCATGGTAACTTGCAGAACAACAAATATTCTTCAATTTGTTTTAAATGAGCTCCGATCTTCAGCTGAATAAGCAGAAATTCTGACAATTTACGAAGTTATCTGCATGGATTTCGTGCCTGCAGCTGCTGCTGTACTGCTACTGCGCTTGCTGCTGCATCACAGTGACTAGTTGTGAGTGTGCCCCGTCTTTTCCAATATCTCGAACATTATTCACGTTGATAAAGAATATTGTATCATTAATTGATTTAAAGTCGAAGAAGATAATAAGACGTAGAAATACTAAATAAATGCGCTACAATAAAGCAACAATTGAGGGGGTGAGTGGCTCAGCGGTCTAGCGCGTCTGCCTTGTGGTCCAGGTTCGACCGCGTGTTGTAGGTTTTTCCTAGCGCAGTTTTCGTGTGCAGGGTCACATTAATTTGGGGCCTTGTGCACGAATTGGTTGGGCCAGTTGTGCAATTTAGGCCCATGAGGGCAACCCCCAAGGCATAGAGAGTGTACATTCCTGGAACCGCCGTTTGTACACCCTATGTGAGTGCGTGACTGGGTGCCGGCCTATGTGTGTGTCCATGCCTGTATACCGTACTTTGTGACTGAACGCGCAATGGACAGTCATGCGACGATGTCGCTTTAAGCGTCAAAGTGCCTACAGCCCCTGCAGATTTAGCTTTTGAGCAACAATTGACTACGTCGTCCGAAAAAAATATTTCGAACCCCGGTGCAGATTTCGGTCTTTAACAGCATACCGAAAAAGTAGGGCAAAGTCGAGAGACTAAAAACTAAAGGAAAAAACTCGAGACAAATTGAATGCTCTGTCAGGCAATTCTAATCGAGATTGAGACCTTTAAACACTCTAAAAAACTACGTTCAGGTCAAGGCTTCAATGCCACCAACGCAGACATCGCTAATTCGTGGCAGTCGTCCCAGCTTCACAGCAACGGCTGCTTTCGCAGCTCATCGGCCGGGCCAGGCCAGTGGGACTATTCTCACTCCAACGGCCCCCCAGATGCCTCAGGCTACCACTGGCTGCTGCTGGAGCTCAAGCGACCAGTCCCGGTGCGCTCCGTCACTGTCTATGGGAGACTGGATGGTGAGTGACAGCAGCAAACATATGTCAAACTGATTGTAGCATTATGATTAACACGATGAAAATCATAAACCTACCACGGCACTAGCTTCGGATCAAGTCAGAGCTCAGGGCATTGAGATCCTGCTCAGCGACAGAAGGCCAGCAGAGCTGACTGAGAGCTCACATGGATGCATAGCGAACTTCAGCGACAGTCTAACCGGATTTCACCTGTGCGGCATCACAAAGATTTCAGCGAACTCAAACTTGGCTTACGTAGTCAGCTGCTCAGATAGGGATTATTCCCAGGTTTGTCATGCATTTTTTGACTTATTTAATTGCAGAAGTCACAGTTAAAGCATTGAATTTTTCAGTTGGTTAAGTTTTTGCTGCTGAGGAAATTTGTGGCCAATCAGAGGGACAAGTACATGAGCTTTCAAATGCTGAGAATTGAAGCAAGTGAGTTACCCGGACTAAGATGTGCACGCAAGTGCATTGACTCTCGTGAATAGTTTTATTAAGGCCAAATAACGTTGTTTTTCAGCTCCATTTTGTGTGCAAAGTCTAAGAAGCTGCTCGATTAAAGACTTTTCAACACTAAGGATCAATGACAAAATCATGATTAAAGCTTGGCTTCCGTGTAACACAATTGAAAACAAAGGAACAAATTGTAGCATCAGAATGCGCAACGGTGACGTCATCGAGCTCAGCATTGTTAGAACCGGAACTTTTTGCTAAAAATCAACATTTATTAAATTTCTTAAAACAGATAAATGATTCCATAAATTTTTAGAAAATAAAAGCAACCAACTTCTTGACTCTAAGAGATGTTAGCGTGCGGTGGGAAATGCACGGTGCGACTCTGCAGTGCCGACACGGCTGCAGTGATGGCACTCGCAGAGATACTTCGCAAACATTAACGACTCAAAATTGTAAAGCGGGGGATTGAGACTTCATTTCCAATCGTGTTTTCAGAATGATTTAATATATCCTTTCTTTTGATTTACAGATGCCTCAAACAACTCTTGGACGGCAACTAGACTTCTGGTTGTTGAAGAGGGCGAGCAATTGTCATTTTCGGTGAAGTCAGTCGGTGGCAACCCCGAGCCCAGTCACCTCTGCTGGCTGCGCACAGCTGACGGCCGCAATATCAGCATTGAAGGCAGCAAACAAGTTAGACAGGGTTACGATGACGGGCTGGCGAGATTGCTGGTCACAAAATTTAGCTTAGATTACCAGAGGCAGATGATGTACAACAGTTCCGTTATGTGTCAAATCTCCCAGAGGGGTAGCTTTGAAAGCATCCTTCAGCAGCAAATCTGCATTTTCTGTAAGTTTTCAGCTTCCAGAAACTACAGTTTAATATCCAAGAAATCGAATAGATTTTCTTCGAAGCTCTTCTCAGTTGTCAGTTTCGAAGTATCTAACATTTCAGACAGAATCCGCAAAGCATCTGTCCAGCTTCCTTTAGGACCGATCCACAATGGGTCCGAAGTTCGAGTCACCCTGCTGGCATCGAATGCAGGCAACCCGCCTGGTGTGCACCAGTGCCGCATTGGGGACAGAAATCTGTCGCAAACTCTGGTAAAATAAGACCGTTTGTTTTTGGCCCGACTTTGAAATCAACTAATGCATTTGCATGTAGCTTACCTATACCTTCAGCATCCCACCCAGTCCAATGCCTCATCAGTGTGGATGCTGGACGCACGAGTCACGGACACCGGAATGAAAATAATTTGCCAAATTGTGCAAGTTGCGTCAAACGGTTCGACCCTGTTTGAACTGTCAGTTAGCAGCCGCGAGCGAATCAAAGTTCTCTGTGAGTCTAATGTACATGCGTGTGTGCACTGACACATCCATGAGAAGTCAAATTAATTCATGTTGCAGTACTGATACTGAATCGCGTATCTTCGAGACGGTGATTTACAATTAATCATTATCCTTGATAGATGCATCAAAAAACTCCTGGTCAGCAACTCGGCAGTTGAGGGAAGGCGAGCTCCTGTCAGTGTGGCTGAGGTCAGTCAGTGGCAATCCTCAGCCAACTCATCAGTGCTGGCTGCGTACAGCTGAAAATCTCAATGTCAGCATGACCAGAACCAACACGAGTCCACCATTCACGAACACTCGAGAGAGCCTCCTTGAGACAGAGTTCGCAATCAGCACGACAAGACAGATGAACCAAGGCGACCTTGTGTGCGCAGTCCAACAAGAGGGTCTTGCAAATTTTAGCAACACTTTTCGGCAACTGGTGACAGTTTACTGTGAGTTAAACTGATATTATTATTTGCATCCTACCGTATAGGCACGCAAAAAAGGTTTTAAAAATTATAAAAACAAGCTTGGTGCTGGTACGCTCGTATTATTTTGTAATAGGATAACATTAGCAATTAATTAAAATCCCGCACTTCAGACCAACCAGGGCCTTTAGAAATAATAGGACTGTCGCAAAGCATCTACGAAGGCTTCAACGTGAACTTCTCGGTCCGTTCAGCAGACGGAAATCCAAGCGTCACTCACAACTGCTCTGTAGATTCTCGAAAAGCTGTTAGTTAGTTGTTTAGCAACCATTTTTTACTTCACTGTAAACTTAGAAAGTACTTGTAACCATGCCAAACTGAATTTTTAGACGAAAGTAATCTTCGTGAATCGTTCAGCAAATGTCGTTAAGACATACATGACTTTCACGCCTGACAGGAAGCACACCAGTGTGCAGTGTTCGGCAGTGCAGATGTTCGAGTACATAAGCACTAATGTTTTGTTTCAAGACAGGTCATCGTTAAAGTTTAGCGTTAATTGTAAGAGTGAAGGACCGATTTCTTTTCTTTTTTAGAAAATTTCGGTAGTTTTGATACTCATGACATCAATTAATCCTCAGACTTGGCGAACAATACCATTGTTATGCATTCGAGAGCCAGTCTTGTCGAAGGCGGCTTCTTGAACTTTAGCCTCGAGTCAGATGGTGGCAGACCCGTGGTTAGAGATCTCAGTTGCTGGTTGGGCGATGCTGCACTCCTTGATGCTGATAAACTCGTACGTGAAAATAATTCTGCTCCACACTAAACACGAATTTTATCTTTCCAACTTTCGAAAATGTCTTCAAAGGACTCCATTCGGTCCGCTGGGAGACCTGGTAGACGACACTTCCGCATAGAGGTAGCGAGGCAGCACAACCAGCAACGTCTCAGCTGCAAGTTTGTCCAAGACCAACTGCTAACTGAGTGGAAGAATCAAACTCTCGTAGTATCTTGTGCGGAGTCTTTTAACTAGCTAGAATTTTTTTTCATTAGCAATTTAACGTCTTAAAAAAGCTCAATTTTCTTTTCTCCGCATCCCATATAGTCCCGTCAAACTCAATCAGCTGGTCAGGTGGGCTGCTCCTCAGCTCTCGCCTGAACCTGACTCTGCAGACGGAGGAAGGAAACCCAAGGCCGGAACTTCGCTGCTCGCTGACATCGGAGACTGTCAGCATGGACAGGCTCACTGTGAGAGCAATCAAATCTAGGAAAGGTTGAAGTTGCAGATAGAGGAGTCTAAAAGTTTGTATTAATTTTGACAGCTGATTTCAGAGCCAGATCTCAGAGGTCCTTACGGAGGCTGGATTAGAAGATCCCGTCTGTTTCACCGCTTCTCGGAGCCGCAGTCGGAGGTCGCCGTCACGTGTTTCATCAGGCAGCCGCATTTCCCAACAGCTCAGAACAGGAAGATTTTCAGTGGGAATTCAGTCGTTAAAATTCAGTGAATTTGCTTCACTGCACAGATACCTCCGCTTACACAGAGTAAATTGATTTTTCCACCTAGGCACCAGACAGACTTCTCAATCGATTAGTGGCGCACTGCTGACTATTGCCGCCCTGAGCTGCTCGGTGGTCGCAGGTGTCGCTGTGTGCGGCGCTGCTGCAGCTGCAGTGTTGAAGCGAGCGCGAGCTGCCCTCACGGCTGACAGACAAATGGAACCGGTGGAGCTCGAGGAGCCGGTAGCAGCCAAGCAGCCGCATGATCCGAATGTGAGTTAGTTAAATTAGATTAAATAGTTTTTAACTAAAATCATTTAACATTTTTTATCGCTTCAGACTGTATACTACGATAGCGAGGGCTGAAGAAAAGCATCGGTGTTTCGTGAAGACTTTGTAGCGAGGAAGCCTAGCTGCTTTAAAAGACGCTTTTGCTTGTCTTTTTCCACAATTTTTTTTACTAACATCGAAAATTTCCTATTTACTCAAAATTCGAGTCTAAAATTACTAGTATTTTACCGATTGACTTATCATTCACGAGTTTTGACCCATCTGTATTCAAAATATTCAAGTAATCGTGAGACAATTTTCTTCTAGCTACCGTAGCCGCTCCGTTGGCGCCCCCTAGTCAGTAGGTTTGGCGCCCCCTAGTCAGTAGGTTTGGCACCCCCTAGTCAGTAGGTTTGGCGCCCCCTAGTCAGTAGGGTTGGCGCCCCCTAGTCAGTAGGTTTGGCGTTCCCTTGTCAGTAGGTTTGGCACCCCCTAGTCAGTAGGTTTGGCGCCCCCTAGTCAGTAGCTTTGGCGCCCCCTAGTCAGTAGGGTTGGCACCCCCTAGTCAGTAGCTTCGGCGCCCCCTAGTCAGTAGGGTTGGCACCCCCTAGTCACTAGCTTTGGCGCCCCCTAGTCAGTAGGTTTGGCGTTCCCTTGTCAGTAGGGTTGGCGCCCACCAAATATCCGCCTCCCTCAATAAAACAATCTTGAGTGCGCCCCTGGCTAAAAATGGCGAAAAGGCAACTCACTCAAGCATCTTCTTAGTCAGAATTGAATGCCAGAATTGAATTTCCCGTGTATTCAAGCGCGAGCAGTTCTTATTCTAGATCCCCATCACGAAGTTATCAGCCAAAGTCCAGACTATTGTATGGAATCAACTGCTGTTTATTTTAAGGTCAGATCTTCCAAATTATTTACAATCTTTAAATAAATTACATTGCGCTAATACTTGTACAAACTACTCATAGTAGTAGCAAAAATATTCTTTGCTATTAGGCATGCAAAAAATTTATAGCTAAAGACGATAAAATGTGAATCTTTTTTTGAAGTTTATGAAAATCATCTCAAAAATTATCCAGAATACGAATGGATAAATGTCGAATAGAGGAGCGTCGGTCCAATTAAAAAAACTCTAAGCGTTGCAAATCATCTGAAAGTGAATGCCAGATATGCCATGTTTCGTGGGCTCTCCTACAGTAACAAAATGTAAAAATGCCGGCTCTTCCAAGCATAAGTTCCAATAAGTTTCCTCAGTCGGAGGACGATCCACTATCAAGGAATCCGTCCTCGTCGGAGCTTGACGGCCTAGAATTATCTTCGTCCTCGTTCACCCCGTGCTGATCGTGATGGAAATAGCGGAACTGAGTCTCCGAGTCCGTGTCGGTTTCCTCGCCGGAGTCCAGCAGCTCGTCGCGAGTTTGACGATCGCGAGTCTCCAGCACGGCGAGGAGGTCGCACGCGTCGCGGTTGGCGGGGGCGTACACAAGCAGCAGCTTGCAGTACCGAATCGCCCCGTTCAAATCGTTGGCCGAAACTTTCTCCAGCAGCTGGAGCAGTAAAATTGGCGGAGCTGAGGGCACTTTCAGCCGGCAGACATCGGATTCCAGGGTCTCCAGCGGGGCTGAGCTGGCCAGGCTGATGGAGCCGCTGCTGCTGCTCGATGCTTCGCTGTCTGTCCGCGCGGAATCGCCTCGGTCGGTGAGTCGATCGGATCGACGCGCTTCGCGAAGCTCCATGGAGAGGCTGCTTACGTATCTGCGCACGGGCGGTGGGGGATGCCTTTGTGCCGTAAATTAAGTTACATAAGTTCCAGTCCGCATGTGCACCTGTGAGCTGGGAAAAGAGACACCTGCAAGTTTGAAGAAGGCATGTTGGAAGAAGACATCTGTGTGTTGCAAGAAGACACTGGCGAGTTGTGAGAAGACACTATCAAGTTGAAAGAAGACACTAGCGAATTGGAAGAAGACACTAGCGAGTTGGGAGAATGCACCTGCGTGTTGGAAGAAGACACTAGCGAGTTGGGAGAATGCACCTGCGTGTTGGAAGAAGACACCTGCGTGTTGGAAGAAGACACTAGCGAGTTGGGAGAATGCACCTGCGTGTTGGAAGAAGACACCTGTGTGTTGGAAGAAGACACTAGCGAGTTGGGAGAATGCACCTGCGTGTTGGAAGAAGACACTAGCGAGTTGGGAGAATGCACCTGCGTGTTGGAAGAAGACACCTGCGTGTTGGAAGAAGACACTAGCGAGTTGGGAGAATGCACCTGCGTGTTGGAAGAAGACACTAGCGAGTTGGGAGAATGCACCTGCGTGTTGGAAGAAGACACCTGCGTGTTGGAAGAAGACACCTGCGTGTTGGAAGAAGACACTAGCGAGTTGGGAGAATGCACCTGCGTGTTGGAAGAAGACACCTGCGTGTTGGAAGAAGACACCTGTGTGTTGGAAGAAGACACTAGCGAGTTGGGAGAATGCACCTGCGTGTTGGAAGAAGACACTAGCGAGTTGGGAGAATGCACCTGCGTGTTGGAAGAAGACACCTGTGTGTTGGAAGAAGACACCTGCGTGTTGGAAGAAGACACTAGCGAGTTGGGAGAATGCACCTGCGTGTTGGAAGAAGACACCTGCGTGTTGGAAGAAGACACCTGTGTGTTGGAAGAAGACACTAGCGAGTTGGGAGAATGCACCTGCGTGTTGGAAGAAGACACTAGCGAGTTGGGAGAATGCACCTGCGTGTTGGAAGAAGACACTAGCGAGTTGGGAGAATGCACCTGCGTGTTGGAAGAAGGCACCTGCGTGTTGGAAGAAGGCACTAGCGAGTTGGGAGAATGCACCTGCGTGTTGGAAGAAGGCACCTGCGTGTTGGAAGAAGACACCTGCGTGTTGGAAGAAGACACCAGCGAGTTGGAAGGAGACACTAACGAGTTGGAAGAAGACACTAACGAGTTGGAAGAAGACACTAGCGAGTTGGAAGAAGACACCAGCGAGTTGGAAGGAGACACCAGCGAGTTGGAAGGAGACACCAGCGAGTTGGAAGGAGACACTAGCCAGTTCGGAGAAGAAACCTGCAAGTTGGGAGAAGTACCTAACGGATGATATCTTCGAAAGCACTCCAAGACCGAAATTAAAAAAAAAGGTAATAAAATGCTCGTTTCTAAAGCCATTTTCGCCAGTAAAAACTACATTTGAGAGGCTTCTAATCCAATGCCTTCGTTCAGAGTCTGTTTTTTTGTCCCACAGGTACGCACTGCTATATTCGGAAAACAAGCCAAGCTCTGAGAATGGAACAAATTGAGGAAAACGGTTCAACCGCTGAGCTAGTAAAGCCATATTGACTAAAAATCTCCTCATAGGAATAAAACACAGGCAGTAAATGCCAGCTAAATCTCGTGTGGACTCAGGAAATTTTTTGGAGTCAAGTGGCTAACCCGGAGAGGCTAAGGACTTTCCAGCTTTCAGCTTCCTTGATGGGGCGTGTTTTATTACTGTACTCAATACTTGGTTTTATTGCTTTATTAGAACTGCTCTTTTTCTCAGTAGCTAGGGTTTCCAGGACTTTTCTGCGCCTAGTCTGAAGTTATCTTGCAGTTAACCACGTGGTCTCAAGTTTACAAGTATATTCTACAAGTCCTCTATTCTACAGGTACTCTATTCTAAAAGTACTGTACTCTACAAGTCCTCTTTTCTACAAGTCCTCTGTTCTACAGGTCCTCTATTCTAAAAGTACTGTACTCTACAAGTCCTCTGTTCTACAGGTCCTCTATTCTAAAAGTACTGTACTCTTAAAATCCTATTTTCTAAAAGTACTGTACTCTACAAGTCCTCTATTCTACAGGTCCTCTATTCTACAAGTCCTCTATTCGACAAGTCCTCTTTTCTTCAAGTTCCTATTCTACAGGTCCTCTATTCTAAAAGTCCTCTATTCTACAAGTCCTCTATTCTACAAGTCCTCTATTCTAAAAGTACTGTACTCTACAAGTCCTCTACTTTACAAGTCCTCTATTCTACAAGTCCTCTATTTTACTATTCTTCAAGTCCATTTCCACCATGAAACGTATTATTTTTTATCCAAGGACCATTAGTCTAGTAGTCCTTGCTGCCATTTATTACTTACTCCGACAGCTAACGGGAGAGAAATGTGTCGAAAAAATGGAACTAATAAGAAAGTAAGAGCCTTGAAGCAACAGCAGGCCTGATACAGTCAGAATTCGGTGCTAAGTGCAAAGATAATAATAAGTTTGCAGAGGCCCTGACAGGACAGACAGCCACCTGACACCGCAGTCCTTTCAGCTAGCCGGGCGCAAAACCAACCCCTGGACGTCCATCAAGGCGAAACTTGGACAAGGTAGAAAATAGATGGACACTTAAAATCCTGTCCAGCACTTCTAGTCCAATCTCTTCGCTCTCCGGCCCCTGAACTCTGAATATTCTGTCAAGTGATTCGGCAAAAAAATTCCCAGATACACTTGCAAAACCGATGGAATTTCTTTCAGCGGAGGCATCAGATTTCAATTTGCAAGTCCCTTTATGATTCTGTACTTGGGGTCAGGCATTTTCAATATACTCGTAGATCTTGCATAGAGATAAGCATTGCTGATTATGCGAGGGATCATTTTCCTTTTCCCTCTCTTCCCTCTTTCTCCCCTCCTTTTACTTCTCCCTGTTTCTCCCCTCTTCCCTCTCCCTGTTTCTCCCCTCTTCCCTCTCCTGTTTATTCTCTTTTCCTTCTCCCTGTTTCTACCCTCTTCCCTCTCCCTGTTTCTTCCCTCTTCCCTCTAACTGTTTCTCCCCTCTTCCCTCTCCCTGTTTCTCTTTTGTTGTATTCATATTTTAATACAACAAAAACACTGGACGAAAGATTTTACAATCAGTTTGATCGGGCGACTCACATTTCAGAGTTACCTCTTAACAATCTATTTGAGTAGCTACAACTCAGTGTAGTGTTAGACTAGTGGAGTTGGAGCATTAGTTCGCTTCACTAAACTCAAAGGACTGACACACACACAAAAGACCAGCTAACTCGGGCGCGGACCCCATGTGCGTCCGATGTACGGGAGGCTCGCATTGCAACGAAAAAAGGAAGTCAGCTCGGCTGGAATTGCATTAATCTCTCTAAAGCTTCAACGCTTCATGGCTGCTCGCAGGCAGAAATACTACTTGAATGTCGGGCCATTTCCTGGAGCTGCTGGGCCATGGGGTTGGGGGATGGGGGGGGGGTTCCCTGCACTGTGCTTGGCTCCTCCCAGGCTCGCTGGCTCTGTTTGTCTCTAGTTTTCACTCTGTGTCTCCCGCCGTCCATCCTGTGCAACCTCCGGCTTTGGCTCATAATTCTTCCCAAGGGACCTTCGATCAATAAGTTATTGATATGAATAGTTCGGCGTAGAATCTCTCTATCTACACGCTGACTTAGATTGAGTCGGATAAGACAAGATAGAAACGGGGGATTAGACAGAAATCACGATGGACACAGACAGACAGACAGAAGCTTAATAGAAGCTTGAAGGCAGAACAAATATTGACTTGCACTTTTTAACGCCGCCACCAATTTCTAGTTGGCTCGTAATTAATAAAAATATTTCGGACGCTTCAATATGGCCATCCAAATAGGCGAGTCATGCTTTGCATTGGCTGGTCCAGTCACCCCAAGGGATAAAGCGATTCCTGCGGCCCAGCCCCAATAGAAATATTTCTTCTCCGAGAGAACAGCTCGCAGCAATTGAGCTCATCGGCTTCTTAATAACATGGCAGACTCGTGCTCATGAACGGGAGATGCGGTCACATTCTGGACAAATTTGTGCGACGCAGCTCCTCCTCTACAACTGAATTTTGATGTTTCCCGACTTCACGCTTTCAAGCTACATCCGGCAAGGCCTTATTGATTAGTGAAAAGTGCTGTTATACTTTTGCTCTCTTCGAAAGGCTGCTCTCTCTTGCAAAATTTTGATTGACAGGTTGCTGGCGTGAGACGTCCTGCCACGCAAGGTTTGGGTGCGCGCTGTCTCAAAATCTGTTTTTAACTCAGCCTTTTCTTTCCATCGCTTATTTCTTTATGTCCCTTAGATAGTGTAGTACAATGCTTTTAGGCACAGAGCACATACCTAGGGGGGTGAAGGTCATCGAGTTAGATTGTTTGTACACCGATGGACGTTGAGAAAGCCATGCAGCAGCTGGCCAAATGGCTGGCAGATTTGATTGGTCGCTATTTTTAGAAACTAACCGACCTTATTACACAGAGAACACGTGACCATTCTTGGACCAATCGTATTTACATAGCCTAAGAAAGGGGGCTTTCCTTGCCTGTAGATGGGTCCGCCGCAGCTCATCCTGGAGTTGGAGTGCCTCAGCCTGCCGTACTGATCAAACTCTCGGCTGCCCTGACTGACAGGCTGCTGCAGCCCATCAGCCTGTTGCTGCTGTTGCTGCGACAGACGCGACCTGCGTCGCCGATTCCATCGATGCGTTCGGTGCTGCTGCTGCTGCTGAGGCGGCCGATTATCGTCAGGCTGCTGTCTTTGACTGTGCACTCCAAGCTGCTCCGGCGAGAATTTCGTCCGAACAAATTCGGGACGACTGCAAGTTGCAGCGGGCGCCGCTGCCGCCGCCGCCGCCGCCGACGTCGCGGCAGCTGTTGTCGAGTTCCTTGACGGAGCTTCTGGCAGCGCCGGCTCTTCGGCCGCGTCTTTGAACAGCGAGACCGCCAGGCGCCAGTAGGCGCCGCAGGCGTCTCTGAGCCACGGGCAGATGCTCCTGGCAGGGAGGGTCATAATTATGCCAATTTATGTCGAATTTTTCTGAGTTTTTTTCAACCCAACTTTAAATCCAATGGATGCCAGAAGTGCAAAATACACTAGCCGTTAAAAATATAGAAGCCATAAAATTTTTTTCGATACGTCTGATCTCTTATCTTCTAGCCAAGAACCCGCTGATACAGGCACGTTACATGCAACTACTCCTTGGAGGGGAGATTACAAAGCACCACGGCAGTATGGGTTGGCGAAATCTATGACCAGGATAAATTTAAGCACTCATCGCATGAACTATTCGAGCTACGCGTGTTAACAAGCCAGCCGCTCAGTGTGTCATTAACCTACGAAAAGCATGGTTCTAGCAGTGAATCAAGTTAGCAGGTTTACGAGTAGACCTAGCAATGGCGAAGTGTACAGCGTGTTGTGATTATCGCCTTGGCCAAAGTAAATCTGCAACGAAATTCAATTTCGCCTTACCAACACTTCCAACCAAGGAGGTGCTTTCTAAATAAGATTTTTTTAAAGCAAAGTTGGAGGGTACTCGATGGGATACGCTTTGGAACGCTGGAATTTCTACAAGCGAAGCCCTGGCCGACTTGGTGTTTACGATAGTAAGAATCTCCAAACAGATTTTCCTCACTTCCCAACTGTGGATGGGGTGATGTGGAACTTTGGATGGAATGAGCAGTTACTCGTAAATTAAATAACTGTTGGTGTAGTAGCGCTCAACGAATACTTCTTTTAAGAAGTGTCCAAGTGCTATTGTAGGTGTCTGAAGCGCGAATGGTAAACAAACATTGTACAAGCATTAACAATGCCTTACATTCTCCAGACTGCAAATTTTCCATAATGAGCTTCGTTAAGAAATAAACATTTTAAGGGTGTAAAACATACTCGCGGCTTTCACATCCTTGAGACATAACATCATAGAACAATCGAATCTTTAATGAGAAATCACCGCCTTTAGATCCTCAAGCATAGAGTATGCAACCTAAAAAAATCATCAAAATGTACCCAATAAACTGTAAAAAATTTTCGGCCCTTATATTTGTACTCACATGGTAAAACGTTCTCTCGCAGATGGATGAGTAAAAACTTGGGAATAAACGGAGTTAGGGAAGAGATACGCTCGTACTGAACTTGTGCCCGGAATCCCGCAGCGCTGGGATATATGCAGTCCGATAAGCTTATAGCCAGCTCCTCGGCCTTCTTGATAGTTTTCTTCAGCTTAAGCGGCGACACCAAAAGCCAAATCTTGCTTCAGGCGAATGTATCTAAATATCCTCCCACTTGCTTAGTTCTATCTCTACACTAACTCAAACTCTCGAAAGTGTGTCAGATAAAAAATCGCCGAGTTGATGGAGGAGCAACATGCAGTGAACGGAGACTAAAAATCTTGGCGAACAGGCAGGCGGCTAGCTGAGCGGCAATTGGCTGACTATTTCATGGCTTCTTTTGGGATGCTTTCTTTGGGATACGCTCGTAGAAAACAGAAATTACATTTCCCACAGTTTAGGTTTCATTAAGGCTTAATAGACCATTGGATATCAGCATAAAGGTTTTCCGCATCCTGGAATCGGATCATTCTCGAAGCCTAGCATCCCTTGAAAGCTGCATAAACCATCTTTGAACATGGAGATCCTTAGGTGCCTATAATAATACCATTAACGTTTTGAATTCTTGATGATTTCTGGTTAATTTCAATCATCAAAACTCTACCAAGCTTCTTGAAAAAGTTGCCCCAGCTGGCGAGCATCGTCATAAGTTAATTAGAATGCGGCGGCTAGCAGACACAGATCAATCCAACAGTTGCATGCCAATTTTGCCGTTGGCCTATAAGGCCTGTAGCTCAGGAGTGGCGAGGTTCATTTATAACTCAGGCCCGCCAACACTCCATCGCTGAATAATTCAGCCTTGAAAAGAGCTACAGTCGAACGGGCTTTCAGCAGCGTGCGCCGCGGGCCTCATGTCATGTCTGAGACAAAATAAATGTGCCCAAGTAAATTAGGTAACTCGGTCTTTTTTCTAGCAAGGAGATTGACGACTGCCAAACTCACTGCCGACGGCGAAAAATAATGGACTGGTCGATTGTTGCTGGGGTCCTCTGACAGGAGTTTATTGAATGGGAACGGGAGATTCTGTGGTGAAAAGGATAGGCGAAATGAAGGCATCGGGTGACAGATTCTCATATAGGGAAGAAGAGTGAGATTAAAGATCCTCCAAAGGGAACGTTTAAAGGGTGAGATTATTCGAAGAACGAATTAGGGACAGAGATTAGAGACTCTCCGAAGGGCAAGTTAAGGTGTAAGATTAACCATTTCAAATCCGATGGTCAGCGTGGCTGACCATGCTTCACTCTGTCGCAACCCGATTTGACGTGGCCATAGACATTTTTTCTTTTCTATTTAAAACATAGCGCGAGAACCCGTATGGTCAGCTTGGCTGACCATGGCTATATATGAAGTTTGCATAGTTATCTAGTTAAGTTTGAGGCCGATTAATTATTAATTATGTAGTATACAAAAGATATTACAATCTTAAAATCATATGAAAAATACAGCATTACATAAATATATGCTTCTTTGGTTGACTAAAGAAGCAACCAATCAAAAATATTATTTATGTAGACGCATTGTGACCTGAATTCTATATTAATATAGTAAACAATAAAAATAAAAGTACCTGCAGAAAAAAGTGTAACTATGCAACAGAAACAAAAAAACAGAAATCTTATTAGGTTGGTTGGAGTATTAGAAATATAAAATGGAAAAAGTTTAGATTTAACAGCTACGTTATAAATTAATTTCGGTTACGTCCAAATACTACAAGACAGTTTATTGAATGCGCATTCCAAGCCTCATTGTTTAGCTATCCTTGCTATCAACAACCCTAGCCTACGTGTGCCACACTCGGAAGCACTCAGGAATGCACAAACCGGGTTGGCTCGGGCACTGCTGGCAAACAAAGACGGTACGTTTGGACACACCATTGCGGTAGCAGACTCTGCAACGACGTGCAGGCCGCTGATTGCCTGGGGTGGCAGGTATTTTGCTTGGCATGTGAGCAGCTTCGGCAACTGCTCGCGCTGGATAGGCGCATCATCTTTTCCCAGGGCCCGAGCTGTCAATCAGAGCGACAATGAGCTGCTCCATAAACTGCAGGAATGACTGCGTGCCGCCGGATTTCCGGAACAGGATCCAAGCATTGTGCGACAGCTGCAGAAGAAAATGGATGCCGAGCTTTTGATGCCAGCGATACATTTTTCTATTTGGATGGTACGGTTGCAGCGCAGCGTCAAGGCGATCAACGCCACCCATTGACTTTGAATAGTGTGCCACGGTCAAGGGCTTGCAAACAATTTCCATCTGCCCACCTCGCTTGAATCGCTGTCGCGCGACACCTTGAGCCGTGCCAAATGTGTCGAGAAGGTAGACAGTTTTTAGCATGTAGCAATGGGATGGAGGCACTGCTGGCGCCTGCCAGAGCTCAGCTGGGATTCCACGGTCACAACGAACAGTGCATGTCAGCAAGTCAGGGTGTTGTGGGTCAGTAAAAACTCAGCCAATCGACGCGAGGAAAAATAGCTGTCAACAAACACCCTATAACCAAGATTCAGCAAGTTTTTGCACAGCTCAGCAACAATTCTCTCACTGACCGACAGGTTGTAGTCAATAAAGTCGCTGCCGAACTTTCTGTTCTCTTCAACTGTTGAATGCACAAGGACGTTCCACAGGTAGCCGGTTGCTGAGTCACATAGGCAGTATGTTTTTATGCCATACCTGGCCCGTTTGCTGGGAAGATACTGTTTAAAGGCCAGTCGTCCTTTGTGCTGAACAAGTTCCTCGTCAACTGCAATCTCCCTGTCTGGCAGAAAGTTCTGCTGGCAAGCTTCTCGCACGGAGTTCAAGAATGGCCAAATTTTGCAAAGGGGATCATTTGGCTCTACAGCCCGGCAGTCGTAAAACCTCAAGAAGGATAAAATTTGCTGAAAATGGTTTCAAGAGGCAGTTTTCCCCTAGGAACAGTTGGTTGTCATAGAACTTGCCAGTGGCCCAGTAGTTCTTGATCTCCGGCTTTCGCACGATTCCCATGTAGAAGATATTGCAATCGTCTTTCTGATCTCGTCGTCCATACAGTCTCTCCAATCAGCCAATCTTGGTGGTAATTGCTGGTCTCCAAACTCATTCTCGAAAAGTCGCAGCTCTTCCCAGGCTCGAGTGTTTGTGTTTTCCTTCAACTGGACAATGATGTCATTGGCAAACAAGTTAAAAAAAGGCAGGGCTTCATTCGCCGGCACTTCAATAGCAGGATTCATTCCATGGACTCCGAGAAACTCCGGAAGCTGCCCAGCTCATTCATCCAATCCCTCGTTGATGGTTATCCACCCATCTCCATCATCCTCAGTCTCCACGATAGGCTCCTTGTACACCTCAGCAACTAACTCTTCCTCCAAGTCACTGGATGAGCTAGACTCGTCGCTGGTGAAAAGTTGATCAAATTGACTGTCCATCGTGGACAAATTGTGAAATTTTCAGTAAACTTAAAGTTGTGACAGAACGAATCAAGATACGCATGCACTGTCTTATAGAAGAGAATAAATATAAGCTACTATGACAACCCCCACAAAAGAGAGGCAGGGATAGTGTACATTTCATCTAGTTCTATGGCTTAAAGTCAGCATGAAAAGGGAGTGGGGTAGGAAGAATGCTTCACCCCTTTCTCGCTCACTCAACGGGTTTTGGCAGTGTTGAGTTTCAGCAGTCTTTTATGTTGAAATAGTCTATGGTCAGCAGAGCTGACCATACGGGTTTTCGCTGAGTGAAAAAATAAGCCTCGGTATGGAACTGGTTAAAGATTCTCTGAAGGGCGAGTTAAGGGTGAGATTAGAGACTCTCCGAAGGGCGAATTAAGGGGTGAGATTAGAGATTCTTTAAAAGGCGAGTTAAGGGATGAGATTGAGATTAGAGATTCTTCAAAGGGCGAGTTAAGGGTTGGGATTTGAGATTCTATAAATGGAGAGTTGAGGGATGAGATTAGAGGTCCTCTAAAGGGCGATTTAAGGGGTGAGATTAGAGATTCTTCGAAGGGCGAACTACGGGTGAGATTAGAGTTTCTTCGAAGGGCGAACTACGGGTGGGATTAGAGATTCTTCGAAGGGCGAATTAAGAGTTGAGATTAGAGATTATCCAAAAGGCGAGTTAAGGGATGAGAATGAGATTAGAGATTCTTCAAAGGGCGAGTTAAGGGTTGGGATTTGAGATTCTATAAATGGAGAGTTGAGGGATGAGATTAGAGGTCCTCTAAAGGGCGATTTAAGGGGTGAGATTAGAGATTCTTCGAAGGGCGAACTACGGGTGGGATTAGAGATTCTTCGAAGGGCGAACTACGGGTGAGATTAGAGATTCTCCAAAGGGCGAGTTAAGGGGTGAGATTAGAGATTCTCCAAATGGCGAGTAAAGGGGTGAGAATAGAGATTCTCCAAATGGCGAGTAAAGGGGTGAGATTAGATATTCTTCAAATGGCGAGTGAGGGTGAGATTAGAGATTCTCCCAATGGCGAGTAAAGGGGTGAGATTAGAGATTCTATAAAAGGCGAATTAAGGGGTGAGATTAGAGATTCTCCAAAGGGCGAGTTAAGAGGTGAGATTAGAGATTCTCTAACCAAAGAAGCTTGGTTAATCTATTCTCACATGACATTTAGAGAAGTTTTTATAGGAAAATGGGGTCCCAGTGAGATAGCTGCAGGTAGTTTAAAATCAAATCCGCAACAGATCATTGATTCCTAAATTATCAGAAAGACACGAAAAATAACAAAAATATCTTAACAACAAAACGATATTTCCCAGAAGTTTTCTGTTCAAGTTACGGAAGTCGAAAAAATCACGCACTGGTTCAATATATTCGATCGCACACTAATGGAGTCAAGTAAGAAGAGACAAATTAAAAAGGTTTAAGTGAAATAACATAGAACAGAGTCGTTAGTAATTAAAAATAAAAGTTCCTGCTTCACAGCGTCACGGCAAAGCAAAAAAATTGTTAGATGGTTAAACTTTAAGGGCAAAGGTTAGCATCAACAGAGGACAACAAAAACAAAATTACCCGAATCGAATCTATATACTTCAAATGTTCTAAATGTGTTACTTACTAAAACTGTAATCGGTGAGTAGCAAGTAGCGCAAATAAACCATCAAATTTGTTTCTTAACGAAAAATGCATATATAAATATAAATTTTTAGCACAAAACTCTTAAAGAAAAAATTGTTCTCTAAAATTTTTTGTAGACATATTTCGATGAAGAGAAAATCGATTAAAGAATCGGTTTTAATTCGCTATTAATCAAATGCGGCGCAATCAGCGGGTAATCTTCGGTCTTTTGCTCCACTAATTGGAAGACATGAATTGTTCATTTCATGTTTTTAACTGGAAGAATTCAGCATTCATTGGATCACAGATGTCTGTCTTAAATACGAATGATTAAAATTTGGGTCATGTAAGTTTTCTGAACACAGAATTAAACAGCGAAGAAATTCTGATGAAATACCAAACAGAACTATGGCATTTGTAATTAAAGCGAATGAACATTACAGTTGTAGACTAGATACCCATTTCTTTAAAAATATAAGGCTTTATAGATTAGCAATCAATTCTGCTCCTTCATCCCTGATGCTGGCTATAGATTAACAATCCATTCTGCTCCTTCATCCCTGATGCTGGCTATAGATTAGCAATCCATTCTGCTCCTTCATCCCTGATGGTGGCTATAGATTAGCAATCCATTCTGCTCCTTCATCCCTGATGGTGGCTATAGATTAGCAATACATTCTGCTCCTTCATCCATAAAGCTGGCTATAGATTAGCAATCCATTCTGCTCCTTCATCCCTGATGCTGGCTATAGATTAACAATCCATTCTGCTCCTTCATCATTGATGGTGGCTATAGATTAGCAATCCATTCTGCTCCTTCATCCCTGATCCTGGCTATAGATTAGCAATCCATTCTGCTCCTTCATCCATAAAGCTGGCTATAGATTAGCAATCCATTCTGCTCCTTCATCCCTGATGGTGGCTATAGATTAGCAATCCATTCTGCTCCTTCATCCCTGATGGAGGCTATAGATTAGCAATCCATTCTGCTCCTTCATCCCTGATCCTGGCTATAGATTAGCAATCCATTCTGCTCCTTCATCCCTGATCCTGGCTATAGATTAGCAATCCATTCTGCTCCTTCATCCCTGATGGTGGCTATAGATTAGCAATCCATTCTGCTCCTTCATCCCTGATGGAGGCTATAGATTAGCAATCCATTCTGCTCATTCATCCCTAAAGCTGGCTATAGATTAGCAATCTATTCTACTCCTTTATTCCTGAGGTGGCTATAGATAAGTAATCTCATAAGTCATAACTAACCATTTATATAAAATCGTGGGTTTGAGGTACACACCATTAACAGTGAGATCACGTATGCAAGCCGCAAAACCAATGCAAGCTGGATGGGGTATGCAACTCGAGAAGAAACAGCAACAAAAAATATTTTTACCACACTGACAGGTTGACAAGTAGCTAAGGTCGACATGATAATAAAAATAAATAGAAATCACAACCATGGTTAGGCCTTGCAAAAATAAAGAAATTAACAACCAAAAAAATATCCCTTTAATTGCTAGAACAAAATTATGGATTAACAGTAACGCTAAGTGGCTTTCATAAGGCACATGCAGAAAATGTTTAATCTACATAAATTATGCTGATTGATTGTTCGTTAAAACAAAATCCTCACTACGCATTACATAAACCAAACTATAATAACATCGAAAAAAACATCGAATGAAAATTCAACAAAGCTAAACAGATTTGTTCTTTTTTAAGCAAAATAAATTTAGAAAGCCAAAAAAATTATGAGATGAGAAAGAAAACTACTCAAGCACGAATGAAACCGTTGTGCAACACGCGGCTTAATGTTACGTGTTGTTTGTTCGATAAAACAAAACAAATGTTCTAATTAAAATCAACAAGTAACGTCAAAATAAATAAGAAAGCACTAGACAAAGCGGCCTACTACAAGTAGTAGGATACGATGTAGAGCGAGGCAAATCCGACGAACAGGCAGAGCACTTGCACTAGTGACTCCCTGTGCGAATAAAATAATTTGTTAAAGTACTTCTAATTTGAATTATGCTACAATATTACTATCATGTTCTAACACCAATCTGAGGATCTGGGAGGCTGGCCACCCAACATCAACCTGAGGATCAGGGAGGCTGGTGGCCCATCGTCAACCTGAGGATCTGGGAGGCTGGTGGCCCATCGTCAACCTGAGTATCTGGGAGGCTGGCGGCCCATCGTCAACCTGAGGATCTGGGAGGCTGGCGGCCCATCGTCAACCTGAGGATCTGGGAGGCCGGCGGCCCATCATCAACCTGAGGATCTGGGAGGCTGGCCACTCAACATCAACCTGAGGATCTGGGAGGCTGGCGGCCCAACATCAACCTGAGGATCTGGGAGGCTGGTGGTCCAACATCAACCTGAGGATCTGGGAGGCTGGCCACCCATCATCAACCTGAGGATCTGGGAGGCTGGCCACCCATCATCAACCTGAGGATCTGGGAGGCTGGCCACCCAACATCAACCTGAGGATCTGGGAGGCTGGCGGCCCAACATCAACCTGAGGATCTGGGAGGCTGGCGGCCCAACATCAACCTGAGGATCTGGTAGGCTGGCGGCCATCACACAATCCCGGGAATAATATCACTGTCGAGTTGAGGCCCACTCCATAATCACAAGCAAGCAGTGCCGGCACCAATAATTAACCAACCTGGAATCTGTCTCAGCCAAAACAGAGGGCGTCAGCGAAGCCAATGCCAGATAGAGAAATCCGCCGGAGGTGAATGGCAGCACGAAGGACACGGATACAGACACGGAGCTGCTCTGGCCCATGGTGAAAGCAAATATGGCGCCAAATAGGCTACCAGATGCGGTGAGCAGCTGTTTAAAAGAGATGCAAAAAATAAATGCAATATTGAATTCACATATATGATTGTGCATCGCAGTAAATTTTGTTGCAAGAAAGTTCAAAGCGACAGAAAATTATTACAGACCCAGTTGCTAAGGAAAAGTCATACAGAACGGGGGCCCTAGGGACTGACACAAACTGGGCCGCATAGAGGTGACGTTAAGTTGCAGCGTGGGGTGGGCGAGTTTTTTTGTTATCAGTTAGACAGTAAGACAGGTCAGAGCTGAGGTGCAGTACAGTAGGGTGCTGGCAACGTGAATATCATTTTTAACTAAGCTTTAAAGACGCAAACAGGTAAAATTACACTAAGTAGTTGTTTTCGCAGGCTTATTATTAGTGCATAATTGAGTGCGGCCAAAGGTGACTGCAAGTTTATGCTGTGTAAAGCGAAAATAGGGTGCAAAAGCCTAGGCCTAACAACCAAATGAGGATCTGCGAGGGCGAAGGGTGGTCTGGTCTTTAGGAATTAAATTTGTAGCCAAGGAGAGCTATAGTATATCGTGAATCTGGGATATCGTAAATAGGGGATACCGTGAATAGGGGATACCGTGAATAGGGGAAGTCGTGAATATGGGATATAGTGAATAGGGGATATTGTGAATGGGGGATATTGTGAATGGGGGTGTCGTGAATAGGGATACAGTAAATAGTTGATATTGTGAATAGGAGATATCGTGAATTGAAGATATCGTGAATTGAGGATATCTCGAATAGGGATATCGTGAATAGGGAATATCGTGAACTGAGGATATCTCGAATAGGGATATCGTGAATAGGGAATATCGTGAATAGGGAATATCGTGAATAGGGAATATCGTGAATTGAGGATATCTCGAATAGGGATATCGTGAATAGGGGGTGTCGTGAATGGGGGATTCAGTGAATAGGGGATATCGTGAACATGGGATATTAGGGGATATAGTAAATAGGGGATATCGTGAATGGGGATATAGTAAATAGAGTATAATAAGGCTGACTAGAGTCAATAACAGATTGTGCAAATATGGAGAATGAATGAAAATGTTTCACCCACCACACACACACACACCTGAGCTTTAGCCGCACGATAATTATCAAATCCGGCCCTGAGCAGGATGGCGAAGTCTGATATCTCATGTGGAATCTCGTGCACAAGAATGCAAAATGTAGTCACCAGGCCAACCTGTGGATAGGAAATTAATAAGGAGGATATGCCATCAATCAATTGAGTTTAGGCTAAGCCAAAAAATTACTTTGGTCACGCAAAATCACAATAAAATTCACAAATTGATGGAAATTTCGCCAGCTCAACTCTGTCAACCGTACAATACTCATAGAACTATTAATTGATGCTTCGTTAAAAAAATTAATCACCTTAAGACTAACAGCATAGCTCGAACCAACAGCCAGCCCGTGGGTGAGATTGTCCACAAAGTTAGCGAATAAATTAAGATAACCTTCGACCTGTCAAAAAGTTTTGATTGTTTTCACTTATTAGAATATATTTTGAACACGAAATTCCAACTATCCAAAGCAAATTTACCTGAACAGCAGATGCGCTTTCATCCTTGCCAGCAACACTGCAACTGTTTGTCTTTTCCAACTCCGAATTGCTAAGGTCAAGGCCTCCAAGGTCGGCAAACACCAGCAGTTTTTCAATCATGAGAAATGACAGCACGCCAACAATGGTCCACAGGCCAACCCAGTTAATCACTGAGCCATGAGCTGCATCTAAATAATCAATTAATTGAAGAGTTTGCTTCAAAATCTGAATAAACTTGCAAATTGATTCGAGGACACAGAATGTCGGGACTCACTAGTTTGTGCATAGGCCTCGGGCAGCAGGTGCAGAAACACATCGCCAAGCATGGAGCCAATGCCAAAGCTAAGCAGGCGTTGCAGCTTTCTGCTTCCAGCTAACAAAAAATCATTTAGAAGCATATTTAAATGTCAACATTTAAATTTTGACAGAATTTTCAAAAGACTACACAAAATCTGACTCAGATTTGAACTGACAAATTTTCTATTTATAATCAGGAAACAAAAAATGCTATACACTTATTGTGTGATCACAACATAAAATTTTTTGAAGTCTCATACCCAAATAGAGCAACAGAATGTAAAAATTTTTTTATATGTCAATAGCTAACCTGGTAAGTTTTAGTGGGTTTCTTTCATTTCATATTTGCTCAAATTTTATCATAAAAACTATTTTACATAAAACTTCAATTCCTTGGTGCAAAGAAAAAATATTTGGGTGGGACATACATAAGTGGGACCAAGTAAATTTTCAAAAAACCATCTAGCCCCAATCCATCCCTTTCAAACCAAATTAATTAGGCCTAGGGTTTACCCCTCCTTTCACAAACTTCTGGTTGTGCCATAGTTGTAATATTTAACCTTTTGTGCCTTAATATTCTTTTATTATCAGAATTTATATCATTATTTCTTAATACTAGAAAGTTTATTCTCTATTTAAACATATTTAATAGATATCCATATATATGCAGTTGGCGATCTTTCGGTTTCCCACTCTAAATTATTTTAACCTTTTTTCAATTTTTCAGAGTCCCCAAGCAATGAAAACGAGTTCAAGAAGTTCATCAAGCAACAAGTCCTTTAAGTTCGCACTACACAGGGTAGTAGTGCGTTATCCAGTAGAGGATATTGCCAAAGTGCCAAAATTCAAGAAAAAATGAAAATCCTAAAGCTATTCTTGTTCTTAAATAAGAAAATTGTTGCATAATAATATTAAAAGAAGTTAATGTTAACTAGGTAAATATTTTTTGATTGTCTTGTCATTATATAGTAGGCTCTAGTAAAAATCAGCATGCTTAAAGTTTTAAAGTATAAAACTTTTTATTTACTTATTTACTTTTTATTTACCTACTTATTTATTTACTTATATTATTTAAAAATTGTTGTTGCTACTTTAATCATACCAAAAAATTGTCAATACATACCTTTTGATTGAAGATGCTTTGTGATTTCTGTTGGAATTATCAATAGTGGAAAAATACCACATAAACCAACAATAAGTGATGAAGCAATGGGAAAAAGAAACATTGATATTTGTGGAGCAAAGTAAGGCCAGTGGGAAAGCATTGCGGCTATATAAAAATTTACCCTAACCGAATGAAGACAAGGTTAAATTACAGGACAAAGTCTTGTAACAATTAGAGATTCAGAAAACACACCTAAATTTAAGACAGTGCGTCTTTTAATAATTAACTGATAAAATACAACAAAACGAAGCTATATCAATGAGACAAGTAAATATCCTTAATTTAAAGCTAATTATTCTTAAGTAGCTTGCAACATAGACGCCACTATGCTATATAGGAAAACATATCAATGACTGGAAATATACTTTTCCGTTTTTCCGTTTCCGATCGAAATGGGTCATCATGCTTTTTTAAGCACGATATTTTATTTTAATAGAAAATTAAGTAAATTAACAAACGCTCCTGAGTTTTGGAAAAAGATGATCATTTAATGATGAAAAATACAATTTTAGCCTGCAGAATCTTTTTTTAAATCCATTATTTGACAAAGCAGTAAACTTTTTTACTTCCGCGAGTTCGTTTCTTATGTGGGTTTTTCACGGACATAAGTAATGAATGCGTTAGGTGATGTCATTAATTACAATTAACAGAGATTTTGGATAATGTCACTTTACAATGGTCAATGTATTAATTGACTACAGTGCTAGGCGAAAAATAAATAAATAATCAGAAAAGTGCAAAAAGGACTAAAAAACGAAAGTAGAAGTATTGTGCTGAAACTAATCCGGTCTTCCATATTTTATGCCTGTAATTTTTCAAGCAAGAAAATAACGGAGGATTTTTTAAAACAGGATATACTGTACAACTTATTTTTATTCAGGATTCAGGTAGCCGTTCTCTCGTTTATTCAAGGAACATCGAAAACAGCACATGTACATGTATATGTATGCATCCGTTGAACTAATTTATGAGACAACCAAGTAAGAGGATGCAAATACAGGCATTTTTATATTGAGGCTGGGAAAAGAACCACTTCAATAAAAAACTGTGCAAAGATTACACGCACAGATTCATTTTGTAGGTATGATGACTGTACCACTATTACAGTAACAGTAATGCTTAAGGACACAGAGATTCACTTAATGTTAGGAGATTACGCACATAACAAAGACGTTCACTGATTAAAAAAGTAGCTAGTTTGGAATGTCGAAGTTTTTATAGAAAAATGACAAGTAAAAATTATAACAATAAAATAAACAAACTAAATACCTTCATGTACTTTCAAATGAATCAAATATAATCAATATGTTTTAAAATAGGTATCAAAAATGACACAAACTTTCTAATTAAGAATTTGGTAATTTTTTCAAATATCATAAGTCAACGATTCAGCTGTATTATAAATTAAAAACATTATACTATAATATATTCTCACAGCAAAATGAGAACACAGCCTGCTTCAAAATTTGACTTTCATAGTATTATGTATCAAAGTCTTCAGTCGCACTGTCCTTATTAGTTTGGTTAGTGTATGACCTAAACGTAATTTTACACCAAGCGACATATTAAAATTATTAAGTTTGCTACAATAATATAAAAACTGTTTGACAATAATAAACAATACCATCGATACGTGATAATGGTAACGATGAAAACAAAGCGAAGCAAAACTAAAAAAACTGGCTTTTCTAAGAAAATGTCCTTTAATTTACACGCGTAGCCTTCGCTTACGTTCTTTAAATAAAAATTAATAATTACCGATTCAAATTAAATGTCGGAAGATTGACCCAAACGCGGCTTGGTGGTCACAGGCGGCGGCAGGGGATGACGCTGGTGCTGATAGTTTTCCTGATAGGCTGGCGGCGGCATGCCATGGGCGCGGTTTATTGACGACTGCGAATGGGCCGGCCTGACGCCAACGGCCAGTTGGTCGCTGCTGCCGGTTCGGTACATCGCCGCGGCGGCGGCCACGGAGGAGACCTGAGCGCGCGGTTGAAACTGGCCAGGCGGAGCAGTCTGGTACTGCGACATGTACTGAGCCTGCGCCTGCGACATGTGCTGTGGCATACCGCCGCCGCCGCCTTCGTAACTACTAGGCGGAGCGGACGAGAATATTTGAGTGTTGCGCATCACCTGGCCAGCGGCGCTAGGCGGCGGCATAGAGCCGAATCCCTGCTGTGCTTCGTCGTTGCGTTTCAGGCCCTTGTAGAGGATTTTAATCTGCATGGCCAACGGGTAAGCTGCAATTACTAGGCCAACCAATACAAAAATGACGCCAAATACCATGAACAGATCGTAATTTGTTCCGTCAAATCCGTAGGTCCGACCAAATACCAGTAGTAGAAAGCCTAATAGAAAGATGAAGCCTCCAACTCCAAGGAGAGTGTAGAGCTTGCGATATTTAGTAACTTCTTCCTGTTCTAGGTAGCCCATGGTGTGACAATATCGTTCGTTTAATTACACAGAATCGGTTATCAACTTATTGAACTTACTCCAAACTAAATGTAAAATTTGCTACAGTAAATAAGCCAAGACGTTGCAGGCGAATTGTGCGACAAAGTGAGAAAGAGAGATCGCTTCCTACTTCTACTTGGTGGCCTTTAGTGAGCGCTGAGTCAACCTGCAATACACAAAACCTCTACCCTACCGCGCAGTAATTTCTATCCCCCCATTGCTTAAAATCACCGCCCTTACCCGTGTACAGTCTCAAATATGCACAAGTCCTCTCTCTCTCCATTTAGACTTTTCATTCCTTTTCATTCCAGCTGAGGGACGAGGTTAGTGACGAGGTTAACTCTGTACCAGAATAACTGGAAAATTTTGGTGTACACTGGTCCTCTAGGCTGCCAGGTGAACTCAAATGTGGCCTCGTACTCGTACAAAAATTTTCTGAGCCAAAGGAGCCGAAATAATGTGCGCTCGTAGTTGTAGGTCAGTATAGGCCCAGTGTACACTACTTGTCCAGAGTTTACACGAGCTCATGTAAACGAATGTAATTCTAGCTCATGTAATTACTTTATGAAGTAAAGCATATGAGAACTATACGAGCTCTCAGAGGGAGCAGACAGACATTTTAAATCGCTTAAGCGCACTATTGGAAACTCTCCCAAACAGTGAGAAAATCTTTCCAAGCAGTTAGAAAATCTCCCGGAGCAGGTAGAAAATCTACGCAGAATCTTATCCAGCTGATCCAATGGTGGATAAAATTCGTCAAATTACATGTTATAGTTGCGAATCGGACCTGTGTACAATGTACAGGCGTAGTAGTATGGGCTGTCGAACTCCAATGTGGCCTCAATAAATAATCGAAAAAATAGCTCTTATGTGAGAGGTAGACACGTGAACTTAAAGTAGTTTCTGGCAGGCATATCGTACATATACATATCGATTGCGTTTTGATCGATGGCCCAGCTATCTGGAATACCAATGACCAATATGACTTTGTCAGTTCAAATTTCAGCTGACACCTCATGGCACTTCATTCATCCTTCAGTCACAAAACTGAAAGTGACCCAGCATGCAGGCTGTTTCAGACTCGGCTCGTTGAACTGCCAGACCCCGAAGGGCTTCTGGCTTTGCACTATTCTCTTTCCATCTGGCCTACGTCGTACATGTATAGAGCTGGAAGGCAGGAAGCCTATAGCCATGTCAATCAAATGCATGTACAGTAAGTTATGTAGGTCTCATCAATTAACAACGGAAGGTAGACAACCTCTCAGAGATTAATTCGATTTACAGTCACTAGCACCGGTTAAGCCAGGAGTTAAACCAACTAGATCCTACGACAGTAAATTTATCACTGCATGCAGTCGCAAGCCAAACAGTGCCTATCGTTGTCGTCGATGTGATAAGAAAATAAAGTCAATGCGAAGTTCTGCTCTCAGAAACTCCCCAGTAGACTGAGATAAATAATAAAATTTTGCTGCCATCGTTTCCAAGTCTCTCATCTGAACTCTCTCAGCGATTTGAGCTCATCTCTATGCTTGCTTGCAAACGTGCAGTTACTAAGAGATGGCGCATACAATCTACTTGACCCGATGAGTAGTCGATCCAGATCAGTGACGGATTTTAGAGGAGAGGCCGCAAGAATGCCATGCAAGTCAGCAGGGGCGTAGCCAAGGGGGGTCATGGGGGTCATGGGGGTCATGACCCCCCCCAGAGGCTGATGTAGACCGAATTTTAGAAATTCGAAAAATTTTTTTGTAATGTCACAATTTAAAGCAGAAGTCGCAGAATGGAGAATAGGGAAAATTCAGGCAAAAGTGGTTCGCGGGAGCTTTTTTTTGGTCCTTCGACATTTTTGTCCCAGTAAGTCGCAAATTTTTTGACCCCCCCCCCCCAGAAGGAAATCCTGGCTACGCGCCTGCAAGTCAGCTACGAGCTACATGTAGTACGATACAGGGACAACTAAATACTCGGACGGGAAACGGCCGATTTGTGCACATAGGTTAATTTATGAGTCCGATTTTCAAATTTGTCTGCTAATCTCATTTTTGCTCCAGGGAAGTCAGATAATTTGCCACAGTTGCAAAATTTATCCCCCCCTAACGTGCAGTTGTCAGTTTTTTTGTAAACACCTCACGAAAAGATCTGGGAGACTTTTAATACAGTGTCCCAAATTCTGAGAACTCTTGCAATATAAATTTAAACGTTTGTATAAGGGTATGTCGCAGTGTAGTAAGGGTATGCAGCATATGAATATGCAGAGACCATTTGCACTTCTTGACCATCGGAGCAAAAAGAGGCCAGGGTTTTCTCGCAAATTGCTGTGTTGCGTTGGATCCTAGTTGCGTCGGGCAGAGATCGTCTAATAGTCTTCCATACTACTCGTAAGTAAGTTTGAGCATAACCTGTCGTCACCGGACAGACAAGAAGCAAGTCGCTAGTTCACTAACCTTGATAAAGTTTGGAAGGGCAAGCCTTCATTTATTGCGTTCGTCTGAATCCTTTGGGAACGTAAAGAACTTTACAGCAATCTATTTTGTTAAATAATTCGTTTCGCGACCAACAACGCAACATTTTCGGGGGATAATGAAAAAGATGGATCTAAAGTTGGAACTTGGATGAATAAAAGAGCAACGAACGAATGCTTAAATTATACAAAGAGTTGGCTAAACGAAAAGAATTTTTTTTCTTCATAAATTTTGCAACCGTGGCAAAAAATCTGACTAGGTACCCTGGAACAAAAATAAGATTAGCAGAAAACTTCGCTTGACAGTGAAGTTAATAAAAGAAGTATTATTATTTGTGCGCATCCTGAAAGTATCTTGAAAAAACATGATAAGTTAATGCTAACTTTTCAAATTTATTGCTAACGTAAACAGATTTTTCTGTTATACTTTTTCATCGCTATGTCGATTTTGAATTGCTTAAATTTCTAAGAACGATCCAAGATAACTAGATTCTAAAAATTAAAAAACGCAGCTATTGGGCATTAAAAGATTTCTAAATCTTTAAGCTTACCCACCCACCCAAATGGCAGAAGTTTTTTCAATTAATTTTGTATATTAAATTTTACTTATTTCATAACTGCGTCGGAGAGAAGGGAATGTGTTATTTAAAGTTTCTTGTAGTTTCACGAGATAATTAAGGATAGGCCTATCAGGATATGCTTCTACAGCTGTAGTAAAACGTTTTAACTTTTATTAATTATTGCAGATAAAAAATCATGGAATCTAAAAAATATGCTATACAATTAAAAAAATCAACAGTATTTCATATGCAAGAGGCGAAAGCCTTAGCTTTAAGGGACATATAGTACAATATTGAATAATATAATAGAAAAAACCTTAAGTGTTAACCATTTTATGGAATATAATATAAGCATTTAATATTATTTCTCATCTAGTTAACATACCTTCAATAGTTAGTTATCTCACAAGAATTTTTTGTTCTTTGGGCTGCTATTTTATATACTCTGTGCCAAAAATGGATATCCTCTTGCCCTGTCTCAAGTTTTAAACTTTAATTCAAGTGTGTGTTGGGTTTTGATGGATGGGATGGGTAGGTGGTGGGGTGACTGGCACTGATGATTTTCAATTCTCCTTTGCTTCCTCCCTCCCTCCCCTTGTTATTTACTTTGTTAGTCATATGACCAGGTAGTTGAAAATTTTTAGTGCTGCTACTATCCAAAGGGGGTATCCATTTTTTTCACAGAGTGTATATTCATTATATATTTTTTCCCTAACAGGCTAGCTAAGCAGTGGTGTAATAGGCCTATAGTTATTTGGCCTACTTTGTGCTAGTATATTTAGCTGGCTGAAAAATAATTTTTAAGAGCAAAGGTGGTGGTTCTTGGTTTTTTAAATAATTTTTTAAATACAAGATAGGCCCTATTTATTGAAATGAAGAAGTGATAATTTAGTAGTTAATTTTTGCATGTTTTTGTGGCTAGTATTACAGAAGTTTTAGGAATGTTTTCTACAATTTACTGACAAATTAATTATAATATTCTCTATGTAAAACAATAAAACAAAAAGTTTATATTTTTGTTGAAATAAAATAAATTTTTACATTGATGTATAAAGAAATCTATGTGAACTAAGAAGGCAAGGAGGCTTTTAAAAAATAAAAGGTGCCTTTTAATTGAATGATTGCCAACAAACTGTCTAGAAATTTGTAAGGTGCAAATGCTATAGCTATAGTAGCTTGGGATATATCAGTATATTGGCTAATGCCTTCAAATCTCTCTAATTCATTCAATATAATTTTAGCTCGAACTAAAGTTGAAGAAGAGATTACTGGACATATTTTGTGTTGCAAAGTGTTGGAAGTGATAAATAAAATTTGAAAATAGTAATATGAATCAAAATATGAATCATAGTATTTACTTTTCAGTCATTCAAAGTATATAATAGGAAATGAAAAAATTAATTTATTTTTTGCAGTTAAATTCAAATAATTCAATATCTCATTGTGAATTTATTTTTAATGACTTTAACACCGCCTCAACTACGATTAAGATCGTCTAAAACGATTTTAAATGGGTTTTTAATTTAATTGCATATTTATCAGTTTGCTATATCGATTCAAAGTAGTATCATTGAGTGTTTATTTATTTTTTGTGTTTATTATTTAGGAAATTGTGGCTAATAAAAGTGCATGGCAGTTGATGCAAGCCGTTTGAATAAGGTTGTTTTCGTTAATTTCCGTGCTCAATTCAGCTGACCTGCCGCCAAGCTTTTATTAGGAGACGATTTACGTTGCTAGGCAACTATTGACTTCCGTCACTGCATATGCGCTGTTTATTATAACTTGCTTTGACTGTTCAGTCACTTGCCTTCGTGATGCTTTTTTTATCTCGTCAAAGTCTTGGTCTTTGTTGTGTATAACTATAGATGCTCAAGTCTACTTTTCTTGTAGACGGTAAATAAAATTTCCAGCTTTCCTAAATTACTGTTGATTCCCAAATGCTACAGCACCGAAGTCTCTACGCACATGCGGCCAGTTTGAAGGGTTTTTTGGTGATGCACTTTTATTAAGAAAAGTATTTCTTTGATGTTAGTAGGACAATTGAGCGAAATCTTTTGTTTTAAGTCAGCCAGTAGACAAAGGGGCCTCTTAGTGACAGAGTGGTGCCTGCCTCCCCGCCTCCAGTTCCCTATCCCTCTAGAATCCCTCACCTTGCTTGTTTTTCTGACTGCGCCGCAGCAGCTTACCTTGCACTGCTTTGCCTTCCTCCCTGCATCTGCTTTCTTCCCTCCACCGATATGCTTTGAAGCACAGTCGGTCTGGAGAGGCCGAGAGCAGTTTGTGTATGTGGTGTGTGTGTGTGTGTGTATGTGTATGTGTATGTGTGTTTACCCAGCTTGGCTCACCATCGCTAAGCTGAGCTGACTTTGTTCTCGCTCGCACTGCTCGCCCAGTCAGTCCACCTTTGCCGTTCTTTCTTCTCTCTCCCTGGTCTCTGGGAGCCGAGCCTATAGCAGTGCCGGCATGGGATCTCCCTGACTCGGGACTTATTAAGCCTGCTCTGCCTCACAAAATCGTTCTCAATACAGATTTGCTCAGCTGCTGCGCGCCTTTTTATTTTCAGTTGAACTGAATTTTCAAATCAAAGCAACGCGATAGTTCGTCTGTCTAACCACCACTGCTTATCTGCTCCGATCATTTGAGCATCTCCCTTCGAGCCGGGGGGACTTTGCGAGGCCCCTTGCCGTATAGCGAGTGTTAGCTGGCTCCGCTGATAGACGAATGTCCATTCATGATTGCCAGACCCTGCTGTCAATCAAGATGCAGGTGAGTTGTGCCTCATTGCTATGTTATAGTTTTTTATATTACCTAAAATAAATAAATAATAAATTTAGACAGCCGACCTTTCGTCCAGATGTACATCCCACGGCACAGCCGCAGCTAGTTGCGCACAGCATCCGAGGGCTGTGTACAGCTGCTCAGTCCTGACGGGCTGGAGGGGCCGCAACACCCACTCTAAATTTACCCAGCTCAAACTGGTACCCGATCTCAGCTGGGTGGACTAAAGCAATGCGGGATTAAGTGCCTTGCTCAAGGGCACAAATTGCATCCTAGGGCAATTGGAATTCCAATCGATGCAACTCGAACCCGCGACCTTCCGGTCATAAGGCAGGCGCCCTAGCCACTAGACTACAACTCATCCTTCTCATTTTAATTGGAAATTGAGAATGCATAATTCTCCTAACCGGGATTATACATTACCCAAAGAAAATAATCTATACATTAAATCGATAGATAGACAGATTGAATGACATTGACATAACAATGATAGATTGATAGATTGATAGCATGTTAACTTGCTGTAAGTTGGTCTAATTTAAAGTGTCGATGTTTATTATGGTACTGATTATTACAAAATGGGCGATAAAAAAACAGGTTTTCTATCGTAAAGCCACAATTAATCCCACGCAAAAATGCTCCACTCAATAGTTCTGCGAGTTATTTTTAGCTTTTTTTATGAGCACCATGAAAAGCTGCCGCTGTAACAAAAGTCAATCAACCATTCTATACTCTTTTGTTTCGTTCTCTGTTAGAGGACAAATTTGGCTGAGTTTTTATGGCCCGTTGCCATGCACTGGGGAAGCTGGAATTAGTTTTCACAAGTCATCCATTTTTCTGTCATGAATAGAATGTCACCCATTCCCAACGTAATATCTCCCGTTTCCAATGAAGTCTCACCTAATCCCATTAGAATCTCACCTATTTCCAATAGAATCTCACCTATTTCCAATCGAATCTCACCTAATCCCAATAGAATCTCACCTAATACCAATATAATCTCACCTATTTCCAATAGAATCTCACCTAATACCAATAGAATCTCACCTAATACCAATAGAATCTCACCTAATACCAATAGAATCTCACCTATATCCAATAGAATCTCACCTATATCCAATAGAATCTCACCTATATCCAATAGAATCTCACCTATATCCAATAGAATCTCACCTATATCCAATAGAATCTCACCTATTTCCAATAGAATCTCACCTATATCCAATAGAATCTCACCTATATCCAATAGAATCTCACCTATATCCAATAGAATCTCACCTATATCCAATAGAATCTCACCTATTTCCAATAGAATCTCACCTATTTCCAATAGAATCTCACCTATTTCCAAAAGAATCTCACTTTTATCCAATAGAATCTCACTCATTTAGAATGGGATGCCTCCTATTTAAAATAGTAAACCACCTATTTCCCACCCATTCCCAATGGAATCTCACCAATGCTCAATAGAATCCCATCAATTCTAAATGGAATCTCATTAATTCTCTATTAACTGTTACCAAATCCCAAAATTCCCTCAATAATTCCCTATTGAATATGACCAACTTCCAATAGAATCTCACAGTTTCCAATGAAATTTTACGAGTTGCAAATGCGCTTTGACAACCCACTCCCCACCCAGGGCACGGTTCGCTGGTCCCCGCTGCAGTCGTCAACAATGCCGCAGCCGCAGCGCCAGCCAAAGCAGCAGCAGCAGCAGCAGCAGCAGCACCAGACGGCCCCGCCTGTCTCCGACCAGCATCAGCGCCCGTCAGGCCGTTGGAAACAAGCCAGCGTCCTTCACAACGGCTGGCTCTACGTGCACGGCGGCCGGTGCGGTCGTCAACCATTGAAGGATCTGTGGCGCTGGCGCGAGTCCTCCGGCTGGCGGCGGGTTCACCTGACCGGATCGATGCCGCCGCCGCTGGAAGGCCACACCATGGTGGCCAGGCGTGGCCACCTGTACATCTTCGGCGGCACCTACGGCGGCTATCCGGACTGCCCGCTGTGGATCGTCAGTCCCCGGTTCGGCCTCAGCCGTCAATGGGAGGCCAGCAGCCGCGACGTCGTGCGAATCGGCAGCCGGCGCTGCCACTCGGCCGTCCTGCACCGCGACGCCATGTGCGTCTTCGGCGGCATCGCCGACGCCCGCGGTGCCTGCAGCGAGCTGTGGCTGCTGGACCTGGCCACGGAGAGCTGGCACCTCGCCTGGTCGCCTGTCACTCACCGCGGCCCCGGGCCGGCCGCTCGTTACGGCCACTCAGCCTGCGCCCACGACGGCGCGATGTACATCTACGGCGGCTTCGCCGGCCTCAGCCACTGCCCCGCCGAGCTCTGGCGCTGGTCGTTTCGCATCGGCCAGTGGAGTCGCTTGCGCGCCGCCTCCGCGCCCGGCAAGTCGGGCGGCTCGCCGCCACCGTTGGCCTTCCACGCGGCCGCGGTGGTTCCCGGCGGCCGGATGCTCGTATTCGGCGGCGAACAACGCGACGGCACCTCGCCGGCGTCGCTCTGGAGCTACAATTTCTCCGGCGAAGTCTGGTCGATTGTGTCGGCGCAGGGTCCGCTCAGGCCTTCTGGCACAGTGCATCACTCGCTGCTGGCCGTGCCTGGCGCACTGGCTGACGAGGTCGACGCCAAGCTCGGCTGGCGGCGGCGGCGAAGGCAGCAGCGACATCGGCGGGCGAGGCTGCGAAGCGGCAGATATCGACGGTTTCAACTGCATCAGATGGGCGAGTCGGGCAGTACGACAACCACAGAGCTGGTACTGTGCGGGTCCCCAGCTGAGCAGGGTTTGTCCGCCGCTGAGGGACAGCTGAATGTGCAGCAGCAGCAGCAGCAGCAGCAGCCTCCGTCTCGGGCAACTACGGCTATGAGGTGGGTTGTTGTATAATTGTGACCAGATGCTGACAGTGCCACTGAAAGTGTCATGAGACCCCAAGCCGAGTGACCAGATGCTGACAGTCTCACTGAGAGTGCGAGTGACCAGATGCTGACAGTCTCACTGAGACTGTCATGAGACCCCAAGCCGAGTGACCAGATGCTGACAGTCTCACTGAGAGTGCGAGTGACCAGATGCTGACAGTCTCACTGAGACTGTCATGAGACCCCAAGTCGAGTGACCAGATGCTGACAATCTCACTGAGACTGTCATGAGACCCCAAGCCGAGTGACCAGATGCTGACAATCTCACTGAGACTGTCATGAGACCCCAAGCCGAGTGACCAGATGCTGACAATCTCACTGAGACTGTCATGAGACCCCAAGTCGAGTGACCAGATGCTTACAGTCTCACTGAGGGTGTCATGAGACCCCAAGCCGAGTGACAAGATGCTGACAGTCTCATTGAGATTTACCATTAGAATGTCTAAATTTCGATGCAAGCCATGTCTGTACCAAAGGGATTCCATTTCTTGTTGCTCTTTTACTTTTGTTGCTCACCTCTAGGCATGAATTGTTGACACGGGGAATGACGGGATTTTGTATTTGCACCGGCAGTGTTTACCTACTGTCGGTGGGGTGGGAACAGATGGGGATCTTTATCCCAATCAGTTGCTTAGCTCCATTGCTTTGCTTATACACTGACTAGGAGAGATGAATTTTCCTCAGACTTCCGAGGCTTTACTGATAAGGTCCAAAAGCTTTACTTAATCCGTAGTCAAGGTAAAGTTGCGACCATGCTATTCGACCGTTCGAGCATTGAGCATTTGAGGCTGATGCCACATGACGGATGTGGCATGGTAGAGAGAGATTCTCAAACACTTAATGGGGAGGCTTGGGAGTAGCTGGAGTGCAGGGTAAGGAATTTTAGCCACGAGGAAGAGATTAGTGTACACAACCCCAAAGCTAATAAGCAATATGCGTTTCCATGGCAACACTGAGAGAAATGATTTGTTCAGTCAGACTTGCCGAGGGGGGGGGGACGATTGAAGTGACTGCCGATTGCTAATTATATGGCCTGAGTGAAAATACTGAATTCTATGCGTCCAGAGTGTGCTTTCCACTCTGGCTGATTAGATTTCTGCTCGCATTGGCAATGACTAACGTCATTTCACAGCACGGTATTGGCCTGAAGCGTTGATTGCATTCGTTAGATGCTTGTAGAGGAGCAGAATGGATTGCTAATCTGTAGCCAGCATCAGGGATGAAGGAGCAGAATGGATTGCTAATCTATAGCCAGCATCAGGGATGAAGGAGCAGAATGGATTGCTAATCTATAGCCAGCATCAGGGATGAAGGAGCAGAATGGATTGCTAATCTATAGCCAGCATCAGGGATGAGGGAGCAGAGTGGATTGCTAATCTATAGCCAGCATCAGGGATGAAGGAGCAGAATGGATTGCTAATCTATAGCCACCATCAGGGATGAAGGAGCAGAATGGATTGCTAATCTATAGCCAGCATCAGGGATGAAGGAGCAGAATGGATTGCTAATCTATAGCCAGCATCAGGGATGAAGGAGCAGAATGGATTGCTAATCTACAGCCACCATCAGGGATGAAGGAGCAGAATGGATTGCTAATCTATAGCCAGCATCAGGGATGAAGGAGCAGAATGGATTGCTAATCTATAGCCACCATCAGGGATGAAGGAGCAGAATGGATTGCTAATCTATAGCCAGCATTAGGGATGAAGGAGCAGAATGGATTGCTAATCTATAGCCAGCATCAGAGATGAAGAAGCAGAATGGATTGCTAATCTATAGCCGATACAAAGTCCATAGGTATCAAATATCAGTCCGATTAATCCCTTTATTGCAACACTTGCAGCCAGCACAGCGCCAAGGACTCCGGCTACTCCAGCTGCCTGCTAGACACCCTCGAAGACGATCACGAGGTCGAAGTTGAAGCGGCCCAACTCGTCGACGGTAACGAAGAAGCTTTCAACTCGTCGCTGGAGCAGCAGCCGTCGCTGATGCTAGAAGACCTCGAGGACGTGCCGGATCTGTTCAGCCTGTCCTCAGCCACCCTCATCACCCGACGTTCATCGACCCCGACGCCCGAGACGATGTCGCCGGCCGCTTCACCGATCAAGTCGTCTCGACCGACTGACCGCGGCGGCGGCGTCGGAGCCTGGGCCTTCACCAACCAGTCGATGTCGGTCTCGTCGTTCGGCTCAACCGGCGCCTCCAACGACGCTCGCCATCACCACGAAGCTGCTGGCGAGAATTCCACGGACGATGATGACGACGATCTGGAAGGCGAGCCCTGGTCAGACGATGACAGCTCAGCGTCATCAGCTTCGTCCTCGGCGTCGGTGTCGACAAGGTCCAACGAGGTTCAAGCGAAGCTGACGGACGTGGCAACCGGCGCCACGGTCTACTGCCTGGGCGCGCCGGAAAATGGCATCAACAACCACTGCCTGCTGGTGTGGCGCGGCTGCCTCACCTACTCAGCCTGAGCAGTAGTGCGGTGCGGATATTGACGCCGGTTTTTTGTTTGCTCCAATGGAAATTTTATTTGCTAAAATTTTGATACAAGGATGCGTCTTATGAGGAGTTACTTTTACCGTCGTTTAGTAATTAAAATAGATTGCTAAACTAGATTAAAAATCAATGAAACTATGAATTGCTAATCTAGATATAAAGATGATAGAATGGATTGCTAATCTAGCCATAAAGATATATAGTAGAATGGATTACTAGTCTAGCTTGAAAAATTAGTAATACTCTCGTATAATGGATTGCTCATCTAGCTTTTAAGATGCAAAGATATTATGGATTGCTAATCTAGATTTAAAGATGAGTAATGGAATGCTAATCTAGCCTCAATAGAATAGATTGGTAATCTAGCTTGAAAAATTAATCATACGCTCGTATAATGGATTGCTAATCTAGCTTTAAAGATACAAAAATATTATGGATTGCTAATCTAGCCTCAAAGATCCATAATAGAATGGATTGCTAATCTAATAATACGCTCCTATAGAGGATTGCTATTCTAGCTTGAAAAATTAATAATACGCTCGTATTATGGATTGCTAATCTAGCTTTAAAGATACTAAAATTTTATGGATTGCTAATAGAGCTTCAATAGAATGGATTGCTAATCTAGCTTCAAATAAAAACATAAATTGAATTGCTAATGCGTCCCTCGTATCCTAAGCTTTATATTAAGGTCTTTCTATTAAAGAACAATTTTTCTAACCAAATCATCGAGAAAAAGTTTCTGTCTTTTGATTTATTTGCCCATAATGACGGAGTGACTTGAGAGGGGACTGTGCGCGTTTTTTGAGCGAATTAATATATAAAATGTGTATTAATGTACAATTAAATTTATTATTTACACAACATATCGGTAAAAATGATTCTGGCCCTGTGGAAAAGCCCCGCTAGAAGCCAATAAGTAAGTTTTGGATCCAGACTTTTGTGTTATTTCTAACGAGCTTAATTTATTTCATCGCACAACTGAATAATTTTTTTAAAAATTTGTTATAAATTAAAAGCGGCCAATAAAAGCTTTTGTTAATTCTGCATGCGCCAAATGGTTTCATTTTGTTATCGTTTGTTACTCTTGTTCGATCTAACTAATTACAGACCAGACAGTGCCTCTGTTATGGACCAGGTATTGATCTTACGGACTTAATCTGTGCAATAATTTTTTTGTTTAATTGAAATCTGGTGATATCGGACTCTCTGTTACGAGCGACCAAATCTTTGTCCAGTGTTCTAAAAATTATATATATATTTTCAAGTTTCCGTCCGTTGTGGTATTGCAAGCAAGTTTAACAGAGCACAATTATTGTAACTATGTTTTTTCTGCTTTTGGAAAGCTTATTTTCTTCTGCTTTTGGAAAGCTTATTTTCTTCTGCTTTTATTATGTCTACCTTATTATTAATGTTGTTAATTCAATAAATTTGTTATTACCTAATGATGTGGTAAACATTGTTATGCTACAGATGGTTTAAAAAAGTTTTATTTTCAATTCAAGGGCTTATGAATAAGGCAAATTGTCTATAGATCTTTTAATTGAATGTTCAATATTTGTAGAGCCGTACTGACTGCTAGGATAATTTAGTAATTTTTCCACGAATGCTTACCAGACTGTCTGTCTGCCTGTCTGTCTGTCCATCTGTCTGTCTGTCTGTCTTTTTGTATGTCTGTCTGTCTTTTTTGTGTGTCTGTATGTCTGTCTGTCTGTCTGTCTGTCTGTCTGTCTGTCTGTCTGTCTGTCTGTCTTAGCTTTGCAATTATAAAATATTTGACTGAGCTTAAAAATTTCCCGATATCAAGTATACAAAACTTCGTAATCTTATTGGAAATTCTGTCAGTTTCTTTCTTGGATTCTATCCTGTGTCCACTGTCCCTGCACCTTCCTTATCCCTGTATTGTTTCCCCTTTAACCGGTCTATCTTGTATCTCTTTTCAGTATCTTATAGGTAAATTCCTTGAGAAGTAAATCGCCATCTTTCCTTAGTTTAAGATTGACACGAAAAGGGCTTGCCCCGTGGACCAGAAATTCAACTAGCAAATTTTTTCCTTTTTCGAGAATTTCCTATCTTTGTGCATTTGGCAGTTCGCTCAGTAACATGCAGCCAAATCCCTCGGGTTTCATGCATGGCATCTCTCCGTGCTCTCCTCTAATGCTATTTCCCCGAATTTATCCCATTGCATTACGTGCGGCCTTCCCAGACCAAGTCCGGCCACTTGTTCGCACGTGCTAGCAGGTTAATTTCCTGTTCCCTCAATTATTCGGCTTAGTAAAGGCATCCCCTTCCAGCTCTGTCTCTCTCTCTGATGTTGCCGCTTCTCAAGTCTAGTGCCCTCATTTTCTCATTTTGTGTCATCTGTGTGTGCGCTGTGAGCTGTGGCCACTTTGTTTTCTTGTTCGCAATTTGTGGGCAAAGCTACTAGCCAGAGGTGTCAAAGCAATTAGCCAGAGGTGTCAAAGCTACTAGCCAGAGGTGTCAAAGCAATTAGCCAGAGGTGTCAAAGCAATTAGCCAGAGGTGTCAAAGCTACTAGCCAGAGGTGTCAAAGCTACTAGCCAGAGGTGTCAAAGCAATTAGCCAGAGGTGTCAAAGCTACTAGCCAGAGGTGTCAAAGCAATTAGCCAGAGGTGTCAAAGCTACTAGCCAGAGGTGTCAAAGCTACTAGCCAGAGGTGTCAAAGCAATTAGCCAGAGGTGTCAAAGCAATTAGCCAGAGGTGTCAAAGCTACTAGCCAGAGGTGTCAAAGCAATTAGCCAGAGGTGTCAAAGCTACTAGCCAGAGGTGTCAAAGCTACTAGCCAGAGGTGTCAAAGCAATTAGCCAGAGGTGTCAAAGCTACTAGCCAGAGGTGTCAAAGCAATTAGCCAGAGGTGTCAAAGCTACTAGCCAGAGGTGTCAAAGCTACTAGCCAGAGGTGTCAAAGCAATTAGCCAGAGGTGTCAAAGCTACTAGCCAGAGGTGGCGAAGCTACTAGCTAAGGAGTGCCCAAGCTCTACTAGTCTCAGCCTCTAGCTGAAATTATTTCCTTAAACAAATTGTTCATCTTGAAAAGGGACCTCTCTTACTTCTCGTCTACGAGCGTTTTGACAATTCTGCAGCCGTTATGCATTCTTGATTTTTTAGCTCTTTGATTCTCAGCTCTCTGATTCCTGGTTTTTTTTTGCAATATTTGGTATTGACAGGATCAGGATCCAAAAACACCTTGTTTTGCCTTCTCTGATTTAGGCTGAATTTTCCCATCTATAAATCCTGATTCGATCTTATCTTTTAATTAAATTCTTTTAGTTTTCTCGCGCCTGTCTAAAATCCTTTTGCACGCTCGTATAAAAAATTCCCGTTTCTTGTATGCTTAATTCGAAACTGTAATCATTTTTTGAACTTTTCTTCAATATTTAGGGATAATTTGAATTTAACGTTACAAATGATCGCTTTTCAAAGATCCTCGAAATAAATATTTATAGGGCATTACGCGGGAAATCCTAATAGTAAAAATAATTATGTTTGGGAATTCCCGGGAAATCCTCCCCCTAAAAATAAATATGGTTGGGGATTCCCTGGGAAATCCCCACTCTTAAAATAGATATGATTGGGGATTCCCCGGGAAATCCTCACCCTTAAAATAGATATAATTTGGAATTCCCTGGGGATTCCCCGGGCAATCCTCATCGTCAAAGTAGGTATGATTGTAGCAAACTATAGGCGAACTACAATCGATATCCCCAAGTTACAATCCTCCTTACCCCACCCCGATTGCCCAAAACTGCAGCCGCGGCCGGCAGCAGCGATGATCCCGTGTGCGAAATTTCGCGGCTGCCTACTGGCCGCCCTGGCCGGCGACTGCCTCGGCGCTCAATTTGAATTCGCGCCAAGACGATCCACCTACCAGACTGTTTGGCAGAGATTCGACAAAGAGCTGCGACTGGCTGGCGACACCGACGCCAGGCCGCTGGAGTTCACCGACGATACGGCGCTGATGCGGGCCGTCTGCGAGTCGCTGATCGCCTGCCACGGTCGAATCGAGGCGGCATCGCTGGCGCGCCACCTCGCCGGCGCCTACTTTCAGCGGACCGACCGCGGCTACGGGGCGGCCGCCGGCCTCGTGTTTGAAGGCCTTCGCGACAACGAATTTGCCGATCCGTTCGGTCCGGCCGCCGAGCTGTTCGACGGTCGCGGTAGCTATGGCAACGGCGGCGCGATGCGGGCCGCCCCGCTAGGCCTGCTTAGCGCGTCAATCAGCGTCCCGGACGAACTGGCGGACTTGGCCACCAGGTTGACGCATTGCAACGGGCTGGCCTTGGCCGGCGCCCGCCTGATGACGGCGGCCGTTCGACTGGCCCTCAGGTGGAGCGAGGCCGATTCGCACGGGTACGGCGTGGCGCTGTCTCTTTGGCGCCTCTTTTATGACCCTCTCATTTAATGCCTGGCTTTTTGGATTAGTGCTATACGCACTTGCTTATGCTCAGCAAGCAGGCAAACCGACCGACAGGCACTGACAGACATTTACAGACATTTACAGACTGACAGACTGACAGACACTGGCAAACACTGGCAGGCAGACGGACAGACAGACAGACACTGGCAGACACTGGTAGGCATACAGACAGACAGACAGACATTCACAGCAGTCAGACAGACAGACAGACAGACAGACAGACAGACAGACAGACAGACAGACAGGCAGACAGACAGACAGACAGACAGACAGACAGACAGGCAGACAGACAGACAGGCAGACAGACAGGCAGACAGACAGACAGGCAGACAGACAGACAGGCAGACAGACAGGCAGACAGACAGGCAGACAGACAGACACTGACAGACACTGACAGACAGACAGACAGACAGAGAGACAGACAGAAATGCACTTTAAAGCTTTACCCCTAGAAAAGAGTTAATTTTCAGCAATTATCATCATGACAGCGAACTGCAGAGCTTGGTGTAGCCTCAGCATTGAACCGCCAACGCCGACCATCCCGCGCCGCCCCATTTCAGCCTGTGCGAGGCTCTCGCCGCGGAGGCGGCTGCCGCTGACAGCCGCTACGGGCTGGGCGATGCCTACGCCTCGGCGATGCGTCGCGTTCGGGAGTTTCTTGGAAAACCGTCGACGCCATCGGGAGTTGACGATGAGGCCCGGACGGTGGCCAACGACCTCGGCACCGACGTTACCGCTTTGCGGAGCGTCCCCGCTGCCCTCTACTGCGCGCTGAGGTCCGTGCGACAATTGAATTTGTTTGAATTTCTTGTTAATTGAAATTGGCGCCGTTTTGATCTCAAATAAAACTTTAGTTTACTTTGGCTTCGGCTTTTTTAGATCTCTTCGATCCGGCCACCAAGTTCATCCGTTGATATCCGCATGGCAACCGGCTAGCAACCATAGTCAAGCCTATGGCCCTCTGCAGCAGCAGCGTCGCCTGCTGGACTGTCTGACCTTCTCGGTGTCGCTAGGCGGAGACACCGACACCATCGCCTCCATGGCCGGCGCCGTTGTTGGCGCGGCTCTCGGCGCCGATGCCCTGCCGGACTCGCTGCTGCTGGCCTGCGAAGCCAGCGATGCTGTTGACTGTCTGGCTACCCGACTGCATAGGGTTGTGCACGCCAATGTGTAGCCTGTTGCGGCTTGTCTTTGTCACGTGATCACGTGACGACAGCTACGCGGCGTGTTCTTTACACGTTGCTAATGGCAACGTAAACAGTGTCAGATCCACCCCATTGTTTTAGGCTCAACTAGTTCAAGTCTTATTGCACTACATATCGGTGGGTACCACTCGATTGCAAAGTAAAAGTATAAATGCTCTATTGGAGATTTGAGAGCAATAAAACAAAAGCTTCTAGGCTCCTATAGGATCAACTCAAATAGATAAAGAAAGATGCGAATCAAAGAATTTTTGCCCGTGACAATAAATTGCCCGTATAAACCAACTAAAGTACACAACTGTAAGTACTTTAAACTTGCTTTATAATTATATCTGGACGTTCATCTGTTAGTAGGAAAGGATTTTTCTACTACTATTGTATTAAGCTGTTTGCCTGCTTTGTAATCTTACTGTAATCTTATAGTTAGCAATTTTATTCCGCTTTTAAATTTGTACGTATACATGCTGATACAAGTTAACTTCCTTGCTTTATCCAATATTTATATGCGATTTCGGTTGGATAAGAGGGAATTTGAAAGATAGATGGCGGACAGAGAGAGAGACTAGGAGAGAAGAGGTAGCGGCTGAGTGGAGCTGGCAGACTTATTAGTGGCTTCCGACAGGCTGTCCATTGTGCCTGTCATGTGACTAACCCAGATGCTGAGACTAACTTATCGTATGCCTGTGTTAGACATAAGCTGGACCAGGTATATTTTGAGCCGATACTCAAATTAATCTGCTCAACGATTTTTACCTCGCTTTGCCTACAATAGCTGATGAATTTATTGTCAATTTTTTATCCCTCATTGAGACTCAGTCTCGTTATCTATAGTTTTTGTTTGCAGAATAAAATCGCCAGCTTGCTTTATTCGTCGTTAGGCCGGCAAACAATCCTATATTTTCTATATATAAAACGTCATTCTAATAGCTGGGCATTCAACTGCCGAGATTATTCTATTCCCAGCTCCTATTCTCTTCTTGGAGAATCGAACTTCACTTCATTCGCCCCCCCCCGTCTCGAGTGCGTGATCTCTGCAGCTTTAGCTCGAGAGTCTTGTGAAGCTCTTCTTCTCCTTCCTGCATCTGTTGGTGGCACGTCCGATGCGTTGAGTTGAGTTATGAAAGGCTAGATTTTTTTAGAAAAAAACTGGCTTTAATTGTCTGATTTTTTTAATCCATGCGTTGAAAAATTAGTTTTTTGCTCCTCTGCAAAATACGAGTAGTGCAGAAAATTCAGAGGGTTCATGATTTCGGTGTTAGTATTAACAAATTTCGTTAATGTTGTATTGAAGTAAAAGCTGTCCCAATGAGATCGTTGGTAAAAGATTTCTTTTGCAGAAGACTCAACAATAATTATATATTTGCAACGGATTATTCATTTAGTTGGTTTTTAGCTGTTCGAATCCGCAATAGACGCTTTTGAAGGTGATGTTTTACCTCGATAAGCTTGCGTCTCTGGGGGGGGACCTCTTGGTATGAGATACTACCATTAGCTACTTTTAGCTTTCGCATGAACAAAAATGCTGTTAAAACCCGTGGATGGAATCGATCTAAGGAATCTAAGGGGTTGTTTACCGTCAAAAAGAGGAACATCGTTTTATTCTTGCTCTTCAGATGCTGCTGCTGTCTGTGTGGTCTCCTGTAGCTCGTCGGCAGGTTTGCTGGTCGTGGTCTGAAAGTGTTCCGTGTTGTTAACTAAGATCAACGTTTAAATAGTAATTTAATGATTAATAATTTGTTTATTCTTACCCCTTCATGCTTCACTTTGATCTGAATCCATCGCCGATCCACTTCTTGGACCTGAAGCCGTCACCGATCCACTTCTTGGACCTGAAGCCGTCACCGATCCACTTCTTGGATCTAAAGCCGTCACCGATCCACTTCTTAGACCTAAAGCCGTCACCGATCCACTTCTTAGACCTAAAGCCGTCACCGATCCACTTCTTAGACCTAAAGCCGTCACCGATCCACTTCTTAGACCTAAAGCCGTCGCCGATCCACTTCTTAGACCTGAAGCCGTCACCGATCCACTTCTTAGACCTAAAGCCGTCACCGATCCACTTCTTGGATCTAAAGCCGTCACCGATCCACTTCTTAGACCTAAAGCCGTCACCGATCCACTTCTTGGACCTGAAGCCGTCTCCGAGCCACCTCTTAGTCATTAACTCGTCATCATAGTCAGAAATTTTGTTGTCAGTTTGACTATTCTAAAATGAATGAATATTAGATTGGCTTCCATAGAATCTGTTGCTAAGATAAAAGTTATAACAATATCGCAGGCATTAATGTCTCGACAAAGCTCACCAGACTTTCAGAAAAGACGATTGTGCCACTCAGAGCAACTAAAATGAAATTTTCGCGACGAAAGTTTTTGTTTGAAAGAAAAACGCAAAATAATCTCCCCTAAGTCCTTGCTGCAGCAGACATTCAGGTTACAAATCTCTTAAACGAAAGAGTTTGATCAATTCCTGCCCCCCCCAGTCGCGGCACAAAAAGGAAGATGCCGGAGAGTCTGGATCAGGCGAGATAAATTGTGCAGTTAATCCTCTGTTGAGTCGCTCCGCAAAAAAGAAATGAACAGACTGCGAGGCCGCACATCAAGACAGATAGCGGACGAAGCGTGGAAAGCATATCCCTTCTCTTCTCTCATGGGAGCATATGAAATGTATTTGGGGTTTCGCGCCCAGAAAGTAGAAATACTGACTTTTTAACTAATTCGTATTAAAGCCTTTCTTAGGTCGCTGCTGGTGAAAACGGTGGGAAAGGAATCTTTGTTTACGTCATTAATAAATGATAAAGCTATTGCAACTACAATATAAGTACAGAAGAAAAGATATCGCAACTGGTGCCAGCGGTGGGATAGCAGTTCTAGCACTGCTCTGGATTCAAATTCTGTTGGCATATGGTCATAAAATCCTGGCCAGATGTAGCAGCAACCACTTGAAGCTTAGGCAGGATAGGTGTGAATTTCGCGGTATTTAGGCAAAGACACGTGGTCAAACTCGAGTAGCAAAGTATCTGTGGCAAGGCTGACGTGACTAAGCAGTTAATTAGTAGAAAATTAATTTTTTATGCTAACGCTTTCGTCGTCACTGTTTTCCCTCGTCTTCAATCTGCAGTTCTTAGTCTTCTATAATTCAACAACTGAGATGGGAAGCTATGCTTTCAACAGCTAACGAGTCGCTAAGGGTGGCATTATCTAATAAATTTGCGTCATAAAAAGCCCTTTATTTGCTTCAGCTGCAGGCTCTTTAATTTGTCATTTTGCTTTGCGACCCGATCGGCAAAGACCCCCCCACCCGAATCATTTCCCGTGTACTAGTACAGATTACAAGGCGCATAGGCCGATTATAGGGGACATGTTATAGGGGTTGGATTGGAGAAGCAGAAAAACCCCGAAGCCGAGCGTTAAAAGCCCGATAAACGACGACTCTTGACAGTGTCAAGCAGAAAGGCAGGTATCGCTCAGCTAATGGAAAGTCGATTGTGGTGAGCCGGAAGCCTCACTTTGCTTGCACACGAACGAATCTCGCTTTTTAGTTTTTTTTTCTACTCTCAGCTTCGCTGACTGCCAGCTATAATGCTTTTTTGCTATTAACTGTCTTGTTGCCTTTGGCTCAGTTTGGCCGACAATAAAGGCTAATTAGCTATCAGCAATTTTTTTTCGTGGAAATTTTCGCTTAAATAGCTGTCAGTTTCCGCGGCTTCTGAAAGCACCGTAACTTGACATAGATGTTTACACGAATAGGTATGTAGAATACCTTGCGGATATATATTTTTATTAATGGTCGAAGCAAACGACACTAACGAATCGCAATCGATTTGCTAGGGGCATTAATCAACTGAAAATATTGGTCCCATTTGGGTAATTGGCTTGCCAGAACGGGATCGTGCTAACTCACCGCAGAGACACAGCATCAGAGTAGACATAGCCATCATTGCCGGGCTATTGTTGCCAAGGGGGACAATAGGACACGGATTCTATAGAGCCTTTGTTTGGTTCGCTGTTCCGCAGTGATTCGCTTGCAAAAAAAATTGACTCCTATTTGAGCCGGGGCTTCGTCGATTGAAGCTGGACACGCTGTGCGAACGTGAATGCGCGCCCACGTCAGTGTGGGTCCGTTCTTATCAACCGAGCGAGCGCAAAGTCCATTGGACAGCCAATGATGCCTCCTTAGTTGATCTCCCCTACACTGAGCCACTATTTTTCTATTGGCAGTTTTTCAGACTGGGATTGAAACTTTTCGACCGAAACAATTTTGTTAATCCTGACTGCCCCGATTTGTCGCTGTTTGGTTTCAATCAATCATTTTAGCCGGATGAGTTGGACGTAAATTTACCGTTTTTTAATTCGCTTAGTGCTGGATTATTCATTTAACGCGACTAAAATCTTTCTTGGTGTGAGCAATCAAAGCTGATGGCATAGAAAGCGAGCAGAATTTTGCATAGCTACATGTATGTTTATTGCACATTTTCGTAGCAGCGTCCACGTATTTGGACTAAGTGCAGGTTCTACAAGAGATTATTGTCCATTATCCTTATATCCGGGAAGTCCTGGGTTCGACCCCCAGGTATAGGAGAAAATTTGTGCTCATCAATTCCGCATTACTTCAGTCCATGGGGGTTCCAGTCAGAGCTGTTAAAATTTAGAGTGGGTGTTGCGGCCTCTCCAACCTGTCAGGACTGAACAGTTGTACACAGCCCTCGGATGCGCCGCGCAACTATTTTTCATCATTTATTTATTAAAAAAAACGAAAAAAATTAAACATTTAGTTTTGCTAATTAAATTAAAAATATAGTTTTGAACTCGCTCTTCGGTGCCCCCTCCCCAGGGGGGCGCAGGAATGCATTTTAAATCACTCATTTACTCAACGAAAATCTCACCGAATGTTCGTAGAAAATCTTATGCAGCTTAGGAAAAATTATCAGAAAAACAAACATTGCCACAATTGGCTTGATACCCTGTGACAACCTCTGGCAAGGTGAGAATGCTGCACTGCGACAGTCAGTGGAAAAAGAGGGTAAAAAATAGAATGAGAGTCGAAACACTATGTAGGGGATTCTCCATATTTTAGCCTAATGGATGGTGCTTAGTGACTCCTCCACACCCTGACTCTCTGTTTGCTGAATTCATCCGAGTTGGCCACAACCGCACACAGGCTGCCGGCTAAAAGCATCCTGAATTACCTGCATTCGTAGGTCTTCCTCTCTTCCTCTCTCTCTATGGAAATTACTGGCACTGGGCATGACATCCGCGAGTTATGAGTTTCTTCTCATATTAGCTAACATGGCAACACAGGTGGTTCAACCTTGGGGCGGAGCTGAGAGTCGGGAGGGGGAGAAAAGGGTGACTTTAGCAGCGGTCTACGAGCTATAGGAGCGCAGCATTTGCTGGGATATTGGGTCTGGAAGAATGGCTATAGCTCGGAATGCCAACGCTTCCATTAATACTGAGTGCTACGTTTTTTTCATAGATCAACCCGTCTCTCTGAGCTCATGATCAGTGGGCCCGGACTCTGTTTAAATATTGGCTTGCTGGCTATCAAAAGCGATCGATGCAATTCAGGATGGGGCATATGAGTTGACCGGTGGGATCACAGTTATTAACTCGTCATGGCTATCAGGCTTCCTCGGTGGGACCGATTTACTAAAATTGGAAACGGTCTGAATATATATTTGTAAAAACTCACACCAAAACTGAGTGTGACTGAAGAGTCACAAGTGACTGATATTGAGGACCACTGGAATTTAACGGTTTATCAGGACGTAACAGTCGCAAATATTGCAATTTTTTGCAGACCAAACTTCAATTGCTTATAACTTTGGCTGTATACTGCACGCAAAGTGATAAATTTTTTTGACAGCTTATTTAAAATTACAACCCCTAACCATAAAAGCCAAATAGTTAAAATTCAAAGAAAATCCACGCATGAATTCATTCTCTTTCGTTACTTCCGCCAGGACCTAAGATGCTTAACATCATGCAAAAATTCTGCTAATTTCAGATTTTACTGTATATAGCCCCATTACACTAGTTTAATGGCTTTCGTTGAAGTGTCAGTTGTGAAAATAGAACAGCAAAAGACTGTGAGGAAAGTGTGGAGCCTAGTAAAGTCGAAAAAATAAAGCTAGTAAGTCACTTCCGACTGATCCAACGCCGCTTTGTAAGGTTTTACTACAAAAGAAGAAAAGTTTACAACAAAGAAATTCTATGCAAATGCGTGAAAACGAAACGGCCATCAATAAAATTTGCAATATTTACGAGAGTTACTTCCTGAAAAACCGTTAACTTTTAGTGGTCCTTGGATTGAGGATTAGTGAGAGTGAAAGTGGATTAGAGGGAGTGACTGAGTGAGCATGAGAGAGAGTGAATGAGGATTAGGAAGAGTGAATGAGGATTAGAGAGAGTGAATGAGGATTAGAGAGAGTGAATGAGGATTATGGAGAGTGAAAGAGGATAAGAGAGAGTGAATGAGGATTAGAGGGAGTGACTGAGTATGATAGAGAGTGAATGAGGATTAGGAAGAGTGAATGAGGATTAGAGAGAGTGAATGAGGATTAGAGAGAGTGAATGAGGATTATGGAGAGTGAAAGAGGATAAGAGAGAGTGAATGAGGATTAGAGGGAGTGACTGAGTATGATAGAGAGTGAATGAGGATTAGGAAGAGTGAATGAGGATTAGAGAGAGTGAATGAGGATTAGAGAGAGTGAATGAGGATAAGAGAGAGTGAATGAGGATTAGAGGGAGTGACTGAGTATGATAGAGAGTGAATGAGGATTAGGAAGAGTGAATGAGGATTAGAGAGAGTAAATGAGGATTAGACGGGGTGACTGAGGATTAGAGAGAGTGAATGAGGATTGGACGCGGTGACTGAGGATTAGAGGGAGTGACTGAGGATTAAAGGGAGGGTGAGTCAATGCAATAAAATTTATAGAAATTCTCCGCATTATTTATTAAAGCCTCCCTTAAAAATCGCGTCTCATCATTATTACAAATAAAAATCATTATTGGTTGGATCAGGCCATCGGCAACAAGACACAGTGATGTGATGAGCCATGTATAGATGAATTATTATTTTTTTAGTCAGAAGTAGTCAGAATCCTTCAGAACCCAGATTTGCAATTATTAACGCAGACGCAGTATTTTTTATTGTCTCATTACTTGTCAATATTAATTTCTTGACCTTCGATAAAATCCAGCTTTTTTTGACAGACTGGTGAGAGCGCAGCGAATCTTGGCAACAGCTAAATTGACTCTTAAACGATCCAAAACTTGGCCAGCTCCACCCCCCAACAGTGCCAGCTGCCAGCAAGTTCGTTCAAGGCTTTATCCTGCGCCGCGTGTCGTCCTCGCAAACATCCGCAGCCTTTTCTACCTATTAAAAAATTCTCTCTCGACAGTTTAATTCCCATTTTTCCCTCGTTCCTTCCCAAAACTAGCTGCAGTGAACAAAAGGAAAAAAAATTCCCCATTCAATGTAAATATCCGGTTCCTTTGTATGGGACCTAGTGCACAATTCAAACTCGAAATTTGCATGCCTTGTATGACTGACTACACGGAACTTGGCCACAATGAGCTCCCTGCCCCCCCCTTTGACTTCACTTTATATTTAATAATTTCCTCATTTATTGCTGCATGTCACAGGCTCCATTGGCAGCTGATTTTCATTGATTTGTTGCCTAAGATCGCCATTTTTTATCGAAATCAGTAGAGCACTTGTTAAAGTGCGTGGGCATCGGACCTTTCATAACAAACTGCTTATCAGATTTTCTATGATTGCGTTCACCTTTGTGCTTGAAAGTTATGGCATCGCTAGGGCTCATGAGTTAGCTCGTATTTCAAGAGTACATTACTTCCTCTGTACGTGTATTCACGAGACTTAGCTAATTTACAAAAGAATGAGCTAGTTAGTGAGTGAATTTTTTGTGACTTTGAGGTTTTTTGATTGAAGTGAGTGATGCAGTGAAAGATTAGTAGAGTGAGTAAGTTGATAAGTTCATGAGTGAGTCCATGAGTTCATGAGTGAGTCCATGAGTTCATGAGTGAGTTCATGAGTTCATGAGTTCATGAGTGAGTTCATGAGTTCATGAGTGAGTTCATGAGTTCATGATTGAGTGAGTTCATGAGTGAGTTCATGAGTTCATGAGTTCATGAGTTCATGAGTTCATGAGTGAGTGAGTGAGTTCATGAGTGAGTGAGTTCATGAGTTCATGAGTTCATGAGTGAGTGAGTGAGTTCATGAGTTCATGAGTGAGTGAGTTCATGAGTTCATGAGTTCATGAGTGAGTGAGTGAGTTCATGAGTTCATGAGTGAGTGAGTTCATGAGTTCATGAGTTCATGAGTGAGTTCATAAGTTCATGATTGAGTGAGTTCATGAGTTCATGAGTTCATGAGTGAGTGAGTGAGTGAGTGAGTGAGTTCATGAGTGAGTGAGTTCATGAGTTCATGAGTGAGTGAGTTCATGAGTTAGTGAGTGAGTGAGTGAGTGAGTTCATGAGTGAGTGAGTTCATGAGTTCATGAGTGAGTGAGTTCATGAGTTAGTGAGTGAGTTCGTGAGTTTATGAGTGAGTGATTGAGTTCATGAGTTTATGGGTTTATGAGTGACTGAGTTTATGAGTCAGTGAGTGAGTTTGTGAGTGAGTGAGTTATTGAATTCAAGTTTAACGGAACGCTTTACCTGTGATTAAGACATACTTTTGAAGGGGCATTTTATTTAAAAATTGATGGGCCCAATTGGCACGAATTCAACTTGCAAACAATTCAGAGTGAGGTCCTGTCGTGTCTTCTTAGACGGAGTCATTGCTAGCAATTAGGTATGAAATTCTTCGTGATTTTGATGTTTTCTATCAAAACAATTTGCGGGCAGAAAACACCAACCAGCAATAAGTTTTGAGGATATGCACTTAGCCGAACCCTGTTTACATATTGCCTGAATTAACAGATTGCTTCTTGATCTTCTCCGATTGATGCAAGTTAACCACGTTACTCCGCCATACCAACTGACAGACTGGTGCGCGAGCTGGAGCCAGAAAAGAGCTCATTAATCAGAGTGCTTCAGACGGTTTCAACCTTAATAATTCGGTTTTTTCTAGCCTGAGAGCAGAAAGCGACTTGTGCAAGCAGCGATAACAAAATTTTACGTCTGTCTAAGATGTTGCGTTCAACTTGGATGACCCGAGAGTGATAAGATTGGAAGTCCCGAATATCTCTCGCTCTTCCATCAAATTTATTTTTATTTATCCGATTGACACCAAAATGCATTCACTAAATCTACGAGTTTAATCTAGAAAATGGACCAAAAAGCAAACCCCTAAAATTACAGTTGAATATCAAAAGCAACGTCGGGGGCGAGTGGCTCGGTGGTTTAGCGCAACTGGCCCAGGTTCGATCCCGCGTTTTTGGCTGTGTTTTTTCCCCTAGTCAGTTTTCGTGTGCAGGGTGACATTAATTTGAGGCCTTGTGCACGAATTCGTTGGGCTATGGGCCAGTTGGGCAATTTACGCCCATGAGGGCAACCCCCCAAGGCATATAGAGTGTACATTCCTGAAACCGCCGATTCCTGTACACCCTAAGTGAGTGCGTGACTGGGTGCCCTCATACTGGAATTCCGTTGCGCACCGTGTGTGTTTACTATTCAGGAGTCAGCGCAATGGACAGTCATGCCCCGTCGCTGATTGCGGGACAATGTCGCTTCAGGCGTCAAAGTGCCTATAGCCCTCCTGCAGATTTAGCTTTTAGAAGCTTTTAGAAGCTTTTGTCCACGGCACAACAGCAGCCAGCTCCAGATCCTCTCGGCCTGCAGGGGTCCCAACAAACACTCCTAAAATTCCCCAGCTCACACTGGCAAATAATCTCAGCTGGGTGGACTAAAGCAATGCGGGATTAAGTGCCTTGTCTAAGTGTACAGATTGCATTTTTAAATTGGGGCTCGAACCTACAACCTTCTAGTCGTGCATCAGACATCCTAACCACCAGGAAACAATCGTTCAATGCGAAGACTGCCAGCTAGTTGGGCGTGAATACCTGTCAGATGCGTCACACATCATAACAAATTCTCTAGATGGTTTATGTGTTATTTTTTCAATTCCTCCACTGAATTTTCATCAAGTTTTCTTATACTTTTGCTCACAGTGACTCGCATTTAGAGTGCAAAATAAATTTAATCTTTCTTTTTCGTAATCAGGATTTCTAATTTATTTTAGTTTCTTCATGAATTTCTGTAAAAAATATTTAAATCTGGAGATTCTGAGTTGAGAAGCCATGACCTTAGTTTAGCTATCAACATTTCTCAAGATATTTTCTGTTTGATTTCATCATAGTTCATCATAGTTCATTCATGAGTTCATCATAAATGGCTTCGAAAAGTCTCAGTAATTATAAAATGAAAAATTAAATCACAAGCATTTGGCTGCACGTCTCATACTAATTGGTATTAATCATGAGTAATAATAATTAGATAGAATAATAAATTTTCAATCACTAAAAAAATGAGGGTAACAGGGCACAGAACTTATTTTTCATTAACTAAATATGACGTTAATTTATGTTTATTGATACTATACTGTTACTTAATAAAAATTTATGGTGTGAATAACAAAAAAATTATATTATTTGATCGAGCTCAGTCGTGGAACCTTAAAAACGAAAGTTCAGATACATGTTGATGAAAAAAAGATTTTTAATGGTTTTAATTTTTAAACAAGACCCTTGTGATATTTAAATTTTTTTTGATACAAAATGAATGGTAATGTAACGCGAAAAAAACTCGTTTTTACTGAGTAGCTCATTCGCTTGCGGCCAAAATGGAAGCTGACAGGTTTTTATAGCTATTGTCGGTAAAAATCCTAAATGAAAATTTCTCATGTCTGCTGCAGGTTTTACAGAGGTTATATTTTGTTAATAACAGTTTAGGTCGTTGAAAGTTATTTTAAAAGGCTATTGAGTTTAAATATTTTTGGTTATCTTGAATGAAGCACAGCTTAAAACTTAATAATCAATGATAAACGGTAATGAATGAAACGTCATAAAAAAGCTAATGGTGGCCAAAGAGCGCAGTATGAATTTATAGAAACTAAAATTTGTGGTTCTTTTACTTCTACTTTTCACTTTTACTTAGTATTTTTAGTTAGGCGGGGTTTTTTAGTTTTAAAAACATATGTAAAAAGGTTTGATTCTTGTGTGATGCTGCGCTCTTTGGAAATCTTGATAACGTACGCTTGGTTACAGTTTGAAGTTTATGAATATTAGTGTCTTAATAAATTTTGTAACATGATAGCAAACATTACGACAAAAAACTAGTACCGGTACCAAAGTTTTCTCATTTTTATTGTTGTTTTAAATTTTTTGGTTAAAAGGGACCTTCAGGCCTAAAAATTTGTGCTAATTAAATATCAGATTGTCCGTCCTGAATCACGAAAAAATCTTTGTTTCTCAATTTGGCTAGTCCGACAAATTCAGCAAGCGTCCCTCAGTAGTCGAAGTGACGATTCCAGCCGCCGCCGCCGCTCCTGCCCACGCTGGCGTCCAGCTGCGAGCTATCCGCCGCACCGCCGACTCCATAGACCGATCTGTGAGCGCTGGATACTCTTCCTCCAGTTTCAGCTTTCCACTCGGTTTCTAATGAAGCGGCTTCACGTCCTTTGGAGGGCGTCTTTTTGTTCATGGATTCGAGCAGATCGCGAAGATCGGAGTTGCCGATATTCTCAGCTGCGGGTTCAGTGGCACGAGCAACAGCGATACGAGCGCTTGCAGCGGGAGCACTGACGGGAGCTGGTTCCGTTCGAGTGCTGAACGTTTTGAAATCGGCGATTCCTCCTGTTTCAAAATCTGTACCAGATGGTCTGGCCGGGGATTTGCCAGCAGATTTCGCTTTGAACGTTAAATCGGATAAATCGAGAATCTTGCCTTCAGATCCACCGATGTTGATTAGTTCGGATTCTTTTCTAGGCGACGAGGTCTCACTTTGAACAGCGAAATTGACAGAAGCCGGCTCTGCGGCTTGGCTTCTTCCAGTTTTCCAGTCGGTATCAAATGATCTAACTGCAGCTCTCTCAACTGGAGTCTGCTTTTTCATGGATTCAAGCAGATCGTGAAGATCGGAGTCGCCAGCATTCGCAGCTGCAGACTCAGTGGCAAGAGAAGCAGCTCTACCCGAGCTTGTACCATGAATTCCCAAAGAAACTGGCTCTGTTCCAAAGCCGACCGGTTTACTTTCACTGATTCTGGCGGATGTGGATTCTGCACCAGACGAATTAGCGGTATATTTTTCGGCAAATTTCGGATTGAAAATGGAATCAGATGTATCGAGATTTTCGTGTCTGAAATCAGTGACACGCGGAGAACGCGAAACTTCAGCACCGGAGTCAGTCGACACCGGTTCTGTTCGCGAGCCTAAGGACGCGAATTCACTTCTTCCAGTTTTCCACTCTGCGTCAAATGTTCCGGCGGCTGGGTCTTTCTTAACAGGCGTTTTCTTTGTCATTGACTCAAAGAGATCAAGAATTTCGCTTTCGGATCCACCAACTTCGGTTTGGGGGGCATGCGAAGAAGCCACACCTTGAATGTCGATAGGAGCCGACTCCTTTCTGGAGCTAAATGGGGTGTATTCACGGCTTGCGGTTTTCAAAACGGAGGTCCGGTCGGACAGATCGAGAGTCTCACCTTCAGATTTGGCAACCCCGTATTCAGTGGCAAATGAAGAACCCACACCTTGAACGCTGAAATCGATGGAAGCTGGCTCTGTTCTCGGGCCAAACGAGGTGAATTCCGTTCCTCCAGTTTTGCGCACTGGCCCAGTTTCAACTCTATCAACTGATTTATTCTTTGTCATCGATTCAAGAAGATCGAAAAGTTCACTCTTTGATTCGCTAACATTGTCGGCTTCAGATTCAGTGGCATTAGAAGAAGCTACAAAAGCATTTGTACCATGAACCGACTCGTATCGTGAACCGAACGATGTAAACTCACTGCTTTCAGTTTTCGATTCAGGACCAGCCAATCTGGCTGCATGCCTCTCAACAGAAGCTACCTTGCTGGTAGAGTCGGAAAAATTAAGCATCTCACCATCTGAACCGCCAATGTTGAAAACTTCGGATCCATTGACACGAGAAGCAACGAAATTAAGAGAAACTGGTTCTTTGCGAGTCTCGAATGATTCGACTGCACTTTTTTCAGTGCTCTTGTCTGCAGCTACATCCGATGATCCGATGATCCGATGATCCAGCTTCTCAACCGGCTTCTTTTTGGTAATCGATTCGAATAGATCGAGTATTTCACTGTTGGATCCATCGATGTTGACAGCTTCAGTGGCATGTGCAGAAGGCACGCTAGAGGCACTTTTCTCAATGTTCAACGGTTCTGCTGTACTTCTTGTCGTGAAAACTGTTGGTTCCTCTTTAAAAGATGCGATTTTGGTGACAGAGTCAGAAGATTCCAATCCGCTGCTCTTTTCTTGTCGAATTATTCCATCTTCAGTATCAATTTCTTGAATTACTTCCGCTGTTTCAGCGACAAGTTCATCAGAAGGCTTGCTTAATGTTGTCAGAGAAGGCTCAACCGCTCCTTTGTCGACAGCACTTTCAATTTTGCGTCCAGATTGAGAAATTTGAGGATCTCCCTCCACTCGGATGCCAAGGAGAGCAGAAAATTCTTTCTCGTGATCCAATACATAGTGACGAATTTGGGCGCAGAAAGCTGTCCACGATGTAAAAACACTAAACAAATCAAAAACGTGCTCCTTGACATATTCCAATACCTGCGCTCGAAATTCCGATGATGACGGATCAGGATCTCTTGCTTTGTTGGGATATAGATCACTAAATTTATGCTCGTGTCTGAGCACATACTGTCTGACGTAAGCCTCAAATCCACTCCAAGAGGAGAAGATATCAACAAACTTAGCTGCTTGCTCCTCTAAGTAGCGACTAACTTCATCGTCGAACTCTCTCCATGTCCTCAACAAGCTGATGAACTCTGACTTGTGCTCTGCCACATGCTTTAAGACCATAGAATGGAACTCAGACGACGAAGTGTCAGTCTCTTTAGTCTGGACGGTAAGAAGGTCGGCAAATTTGTCTGGATTCTTCTCGACATACTTTCGAGCTTCTGTCTCGAACCCTGTCCACGAAGCAAAAGTTTCAGCGAACTCGGATGTGTTTTCCTCGACGTAGTTACGAACTTTGTCACGGAAGCCATTCCACGAGCCAATGATGTTGAGGAATTCAGGCTTACGTTCTTCCACATACTTCAGGACCATTGAACGGAACTCAGATGACGAAGTGTCAATCTCCTTAGTCTTGACAGGAAGAATGTCGGCGAAATCTTCTGGATTCTTCTGGACACACTTTCTAGCTTCGCTCTCGAATCCAGTCCATGACAACAAAATGTCAGAGAAATCCGAAACGTTTTCTGCGACGTACCTTCGAACATGATCACTAAATTCGTTCCACTTGCTAACTATAGCAATGAACTCTGACTTGTGCTCTTCCACATAATTCAGGACCATTGAACGGAACTCAGATGAAGAAGTGTCAGTCTCTTTCGTCTGGACGGGTAGAATTTCGGCAAACTTGCCTGGATTCTTCTCGACATACTTTCGAGCTTCGGTCTCGAACCCTGTCCACGAAGCAAAAGTTTCAGCGAACTCGGATGTGTTTTCCTCGACGTAGTTACGAACTTTGTCACGGAAGCCACTCCACGAGACAATGATGTTGAGGAATTCAGGCTTACGTTCTTCCACATACTTCAAGACCATTGAACGGAACTCAGATGACGAAGTGTCAATCTCCTTAGTCTTGACAGGAAGAATGTCGGCGAACTTACCTGGATTCTTCTGGACATATTTTCGAGCTTGAGTCTCGAATTGTTCGTTGGTGCCTTGATTATATTGTGCTGTCATTTGGACCATTGGTGCCTTGGGTACTCCTGTGACGTCGTCCATCGTGGATAGCGACGATCGGTCGAAGAAAAGCAGCTGGTTTTTTCTCTGCGTTTTAAGTAAGAAAAATGGATTGTTCTTTGTACCTCATTGCAGGACTATAACTACTCAGAGGATACATGCCTCTTGGGAATCTTTCAAGATGGGGAAAAGTTTTGAAATTTAACGTTGTACGAGGGTTTCCCAAAAGTAGTTACTTTCTTGCAGTACTGCATTTCAACAGGTCTCCTCCATAGCCTATGTCTGAGATTTTCAATATTCACTGACCGAGTTACATCAAAACCTACACTACAAGTACTTTTGGGACACCCCTAGTAATTTAGATGCAAGAACATCAAACAACTAAGCTACATAACTAAATTGCTACCCCTGATTACCTGTTCGAGTTTAAATTTTGAGTCCATTTCGTGCAGTTTCCACTTATTGATTAAATTCTGCAGCTCTTGAAGCTTTGATTGGGACTCTTCCTGCAGCCGTCTACAATTGAAAAAGCATGGGTGCTTGCCACTACGAATAGTGCCTTCAACAGCTATCATAATAAAAGTAACTATACTCCAGCCTTACGTTAGCAGCTCGATGCGTGACTGAACCTCCGAGGTCTCCTTCGACAAGTTAGTCCTGCTTTGCACTTCATTCTCCATTTCGAGAGCTTCACTTGAGCAAAGACGCCACTCGTTGAGGTGCTCCTGAATTCTAGTGAGGCAGTTTTGTAGGATTACCAGCTCACTCTCCACTAGGGATCCCATTGGACCCTCTGAAAAAAATATGACCATGCTAAATATCTTTGTCAAAGTTATTAGGGCACTTAAAACAGAAAATTTGCGGTTTCTTACCGATAACTGTAAATTTCTCCAGCACCTTGTCAACAGACTTCCTCAGGCTGTCGGCCAGTTGTTCGTCCACGTTTAGGAAGGTGCCACTGAATTGTTGCAAACTCTTCAGGAAGTCAGTCACTCGGTCCTTTATCTTTCTACTTACGGTCTGATAAAAAAAGAGGGAAAAATATTTTAAAATCGATTTTGTACGATTACGAAGCAGGTTTGCGCTGCCTGAGTCAAGGGAGGGACCTTAGTTCGAGAACCACAAGCAGTGCAATAAGGGTAGTTCTCATTGAGCCTTCAACAAACTTGGGAGGAATCGTTGTGACAGTTTCAATAGCTAAAAATTTACTCACCACTGGGTTTTTAAGCATGTGGTTCAGGTAGCAGTCAAAGAACTCAGCGCTCCACTGGCGCAGATTGCTCAGAACTTGTGACCATGTGTTCAGTAGCTTCTTTTTAAGCCTGTGTGGTGATGATTTTTCTTTAATGAGCTGGTCCAAATATTAGCTAGTATTAAATAAAACTTTTGATTAAAAATTTTTAGCCCCTAAAGATTCATTGCGTTCACAAACCCTATAGCCAGCTGCACAGCTTGAGGATCTGCTGGAGCCAGCCAGATGCAGGTGCTCGGCACCTCAACCTCGCTTCCGTCGGAGCGCCTGACCTTCCACGTGTAGGACTGCGAGTTGTCGATCACAGTCACCTCCTCGCCCGCCTCCAGCACAGTCTGTTGGGGGAAAAGTAGGCGCGGGTGTGGCGGGCATCCCCATGAAACGATCAGCAGCCCTACAGCTGGCTAGGTGTGATGCCACAGTGCAGTGGTGGATGGTTCTGTGGCTGCCTAGAGGATAACATCGATGAGCGGTCGCCTAGCAGATAGCCAGAATTTAAGACGAAAGGAAGAATAAATAGAGATTTAGAAGACCGATGCGTGGCTTGCTTGGCGTTGGAAGAAGTGCTTTGTGAGATGGGTGAGAGACGAGTATATGGGAGGATGAGGCACCTCTTCTGAGAACCTAGACTCGCTTCGCTGATGGTACAGCCCAGGCAAATATGTTAGAAATCGCGTTCACCTCTCCGTCATCGAACTTGAACACGTTCTTGCCAGCGAACGGAGTGGCGTCGGCGTTGAAGCGCTGCTGCAGCGGCACGACAGCTCGGCTGCGCTGCGTCAGGTCGCCAGCCAGCTGCCACAGCCTGTTGAACTGGGCGAAGTTGTCCTGCGGGGGGTTGACGGGCGCGGCTTCTGTGCCGTCAAGCATTCGCGTGGCATCAAGTGCGTTGATGAAAAACTCACAGTGAGCACGGTGTTCATGCGCTTGATGGAGCCCAGCATCCCGTTGGCGGGGATGGCGGCGATGGCGGCGCTGCTGCTGCTGGCGCGGCTGTTCAGCAAGGCGTTGAGCTCGTAGGCGCTGTGGTGGAAGGCCTGGTAGTCCGCGGCGTTGCGCGTGTGCAGCCGGTTCAGGTCGGCCAGCTGACTCACCCAGCTCCAGGCGCCCCCAACCTCGGCCGACAGCTCCTGCGAGGGATATTTTCTCATTTCAGAGTTGCTTCATTAGTGACCTTCGTGTGCGCATTGTTACCGCATCGTCTCAATAAAGATTTAATACCGGATTGATATACACAGCTTCTCATGCCTCGTCGAGAAATTAACATCCATCGGCTACTATAGACTACTTACTGACAAGCAGTAGGTATTGAATTGGTCCTCAGCATCTCGAGTTACTCACCTTCTTGGCCTCCAGGACTACTCCATCCGTCACCGTGGACATCTGCAGCGCCTTCTCCATCACCTGCTGTCCCGCCGAAATGAACACCGTCTCGAGGGATGTCACCTGCTCCAGGTAAGCCAGCGCCTCCTGGTTAACGCCGATTTGACTCTCGAGCGCCTTCAGCTTGGCAAGGCAGGCCGACGCGGACTTGTTGGAATCGTCCAGCGTGCCCTCCAGAGCGCGGATCTCGTCGAGCAGAACCGCCTGCTTGGCTTGTTGAACCAGCAGGGCCTGCTGGGTGCAGCCGAGGCTGGGCGACTCCACGGCCTCGCGGTTTTCTTGCAGCCACCGATCAGCCTCTTGCTGATTTGAATCCGTTTGATTCGACATTTCGAGTCGAGTTCAACTACGGGGGAGGTTTAGGTTCATGCCGTGGTTCACGTAACAACTTTTTGATTCGTTTTTCAAGTCTCGTGTCACATCAGGAAAAACCAAATTACTCAATTCACTCACCAATATTTTGATCTCTTGTAACCAATCAATCAATGCTTGGTTGGGCAGAGCGATGCTTTGATCAAATAGAAAATTTAATGGAGAAATGTAGCAAACTCTGTTTTTGTTAATGGATGTGGTCGACCAAAAACGTGCCTTGAAAGGAGAACTACACTAAGTGGCGGGGGCTGAGGTCTCAGCCTGGCGTTTTCTACCTACTCGGCTACGTCGGCCCCCACGCAGCTCCATCTCATTAGCCTATTGTGCCTCATACCATCACGCCCCGGCCATTCCCTCTCTGCCCCGCCGTTGAGTAACCACCTGCTCAGCTCGCTCGGTCGCACCTCTTTCCTCTTTCAGCGCTAAAACTCCATCCAAACTGCGTAGGTTGGACATCATTGAGCTATTGTCTGACCAAATGGCCAGTGCAAGGCTACATCGTAAAGAGACTGTGCGTAAAAATTGCAAGATAAATAAAAATGTGAGTCAAGCCGCACCACTTAAATAATATGAAAGCAATGCGAACTGGCGCAAGCAAGCAAAACCTCTGGCGTTAAAAAATATAAATGAGGCCGATGTGTAAAACAACAAAAAGCGTAGCCACTAATGGATATGTATGGAAAGATAGATAGATAGATAGATAGATAGATAGATAGATAGATAGATAGATAGATAGATAGATAGATAGATAGATAGATAGATAGATAGATAGATAGATAGATAGATAGATAGATAGATAGATAGATAGATAGATAGATAGATAGATAGATAGATAGATAGATAGATAGATAGATAGATAGATAGATAGATAGATAGATAGATAGATAGATAGATAGATAGATAGATAGATAGATAGATAGATAGATAGATAGATAGATAGATAGATAGATAGATAGATAGATAGATAGATAGATAGATAGATAGATAGATAGATAGATAGATAGATAGATAGATAGATAGATAGATAGATAGATAGATAGATAGATAGATAGATAGATAGATAGATAGATAGATAGATAGATAGATAGATAGATAGATAGATAGATAGATAGATAGATAGATAGATAGATAGATAGATAGATAGATAGATAGATAGATAGATAGATAGATAGATAGATAGATAGATAGATAGATAGATAGATAGATAGATAGATAGATAGATAGATAGATAGATAGATAGATAGATAGATAGATAGATAGATAGATAGATAGATAGATAGATAGATAGATAGATAGATAGATAGATAGATAGATAGATAGATAGATAGATAGATAGATAGATAGATAGATAGATAGATAGATAGATAGATAGATAGATAGATAGATAGATAGATAGATAGATAGATAGATAGATAGATAGATAGATAGATAGATAGATAGATAGATAGATAGATAGATAGATAGATAGATAGATAGATAGATAGATAGATAGATAGATAGATAGATAGATAGATAGATAGATAGATAGATAGATAGATAGATAGATAGATAGATAGATAGATAGATAGATAGATAGATAGATAGATAGATAGATAGATAGATAGATAGATAGATAGATAGATAGATAGATAGATAGATAGATAGATAGATAGATAGATAGATAGCTAGATAGATAGATAGATAGATAGATAGATAGATAGATAGATAGATAGATAGATAGATAGATAGATAGATAGATAGATAGATAGATAGATAGATAGATAGATAGATAGATAGATAGATAGATAGATAGATAGATAGATAGATAGATTGCCGGTTGCCGAAACTGGATCAACCAAGCAGTTTTACGACCGCACTGTAAAATTAGCTAAGCAGCAAATCGCCTCAGGAAAAGGCTTGCATTAGCGCAATGCGCTCTAATGTGGGTGGGCAGCGAATTCTTTTGTAAAGCCCTGCTAAATATTCGACTGGTTTTCCTTTTTCGAAATTTTTGTGTTTTAATTCAGATTCAAAGCTTAAAAATTGCACAATAGGGGCTGTGACAAAATGCGGCTGGAATCCAACACTAAATGCCGCAGTGCTCTCTCTGAGTTCGAGTAAAAAAAGCCGACAAAATTCCATTCTCAAAAAGCTCTGCTCAGGCTTGTTTGAAAATTGATGTTGGCAAATGTAACTTTTAAAGTGCAGTTTTAATTAAATCGTTTCGATTTTTCGTCCCTGCAGCCAAAACCGATCTGAAGTCTGAGCGATCTACGAGGTGCGAGTACCTTAAAAAAGGTTTTGATTTGCCGTTTTTTGTTTGCAGCCGGGCCGTCATTTAATAAAATTGCCTGCCAACAATTCTGCTTCGCACCGAAGCGCCTTTAATAATTGCGTACAAGAAACGTCGTTCTCTCTTCTATCTCGTTTAAAGCTCAGTTTGAAGCTGATTCCATAAGCGACTCTGACCTTGCGAACTGATAAGGATCAGTGATTTTTCAAGAACTTTCAGTGAGAATCTCGGAGATTCTTCTCCGCTAATTTAGTGGTTGTTAGCAACGACAAGCTACTGATAGTAAGCCCTAAAGCAATCGGCTACCTAAATGGATTTACTCGCGAATTCGGAAATCAAATAAATAGCCCAGGAAATGCAAATTAAATTATCTGGTAACTACTGATTCTGAGCATCAATTAGTCGAGTTCGTTCCATTAAGACCGCTGAACTACCACCCAGCCACCCACCCCTGGACGTTGAAAACCAGACCAGGGAGATCCCAATTTATCAGCACAAAATTTGTTAATTCGATCTTCTGGTTTCGAGGAATCACCTCAATTTTGTAGTAGTGCGTCGAATTATTTCACCCCATTCGACAAATTTAAATGATGCATATTAACAAAATGTGTATGAAACTTGCATTTCGCTTAATGCCTTAACTTACGTGCATAAACTGCGAGTACCGTACAAATTAGCTGGGGCACATTGTTTTCGTGCAGCCCAGCCGTGCACTGCCTACGTGTCCCATTCAGCGGTTGGACGCCTGCCAGGCGTGCCCGCTCGCTATCTGTGCATAACACCCGTGAATTGTAAGCCACTGAATCTGCGAGCCACCCGCCCTTCGAGTTGGCTTCACAGAGACAGTGCGCCGCCTCGTTTTCCTTTGCCCGACCACTGATTTTGCCGCCCACTCTCTGGCCGCCTATCTTTTGCCTGTGTTCGCCAATTGGGAGTTTACTCCTATTTCGCGGGTGCAGTAAACTGCCCATTGACGATCCGCTCGGCATCAGGGCAACTCTCGCCGTCGCCCTCATGATGCCATGGCTCACCTAAAAGTGCACTTACGTATTGTTTAATATGTTATGTAGCCACCTGTGCAATCCCCGTTTGATCCATGATTCAGCTCACGCGTTATTGCTTAACCTAATGATCCGTGCAATGACCGTTTTCGTGTATATAAGCAGCGCAATTTTTACCCAATTTTTCATACGTCTGCTTCATAACCCCGCACCCAGTCCGCTCACGTCTGCTTCATAACCCCGCACCCAGTCCGCTTACGTCTGCTTCATAACCCCGCACCCAGTCCGCTTACGTCTGCTTCATAACCCCGCACCCAGTCCGCTTACGTCTGCTTAAGTCTGCTCACGTCTGCTCACGTCTGCTTCGTGACTCCGCACCCCAGTCTGCTCTTACTGAGCATATATTAGCTCCAAATATAGCAGCGGAACCTGTAGTAATTCCAGTTAATTATTACTACAGCATCTGTAATACTTAGACTGAAGAATTCAGTCCCTGATTCTAATCGAAGTCAAGTCTTTGATCTTGATTTCTGCCTTAGTTATTTAAGAAGCCAGCCCCAATCATCGCCGTTCGTACATCATCGTCAGCCTGGACGCCATTCAAGCCTGCCTGCACTTCAACCAGCGTTCTACTCGGTTCTACAACTACCGGTGCGACTCTACTACGAGCGAAATCTGCATCGGCTATTATTAGTTTCTTACTTTCGCTTAAAAGTAAGTGGTGGCAGCCCCGTTACCGTCTTAGCATCGATTAGTCGCCCTACTATCGCCGTAGCCGTTGACGAATCGACCTTCTTGATTAAATTAAGGAAATTTGTTAAATCAATAAATTAAATTGCTGCCTTTCCATTCGAACCGCTACCATAGGCTTATTTTATAGCTATCTGGAAAATAAAAATTAAGCGGTAGCCAGAGGCTATAATCTGAGCTCTAATTCGACGCACTCCTACTTAGGTTTGTTTTATAGCGCAGCCCCAGACTCCGGGCGCTTCTAAGAAATCAATCCCCCAAACAACCCCCAAACATATTTCAAACTACCGCAACTGGTGGCAGCGGTGGGATAGTCGACACAGCCGAACAACTGCAATCAACAGCGAATCGACTACCCGCCACGAGGAGTTCGAACCAGCCCTGCAATCAATCAGCTCGCCACAATGGAAGGCACGACTGAAGCAACAAGTACATCACCGAATGCAGCAGGAGGAGTCCAGCCTAACTATCAGGACATGCTACGAATGGTGACAGAAGATGTTAGAAGAAGACTGGAAGCTGCTGGAATCGGGAACCCGCAGCACCAGCAGCAGCAGCGTCAGCCGCAGAGCGTCAAGATTCAGAGGTACACCCCATCTCAGGACTTCAGAATCTGGGTGGAGGCCTTCGAACTGCGCTGCGACCTGCAAGAGATCAACGACCCGCAGCGACGCAAGACGGAGCTCCTGGCAAACCTGGACATCGCCACGGCTTACGCCTCAGTCACCCGGATGGCGTTGCCGCACGACCTGCCCTACGAGGAGTTCAAGGAGCGTCTACTCGAGCGATTTGGACGCGTCGCCGGAACCCTGGAGTACAGAGAGGAGTACCGAGCTTGCTACCAAGGTAAGTCAGAAACAGTTGAAGACTATGCTGACGGGTTAATTGCGATGGCTGAGAGAGCCTTCCCGCACCTGACGCTGGAGCAACGAGAGGCTGAGCTGGTGGACCAGTTCCTCATCGGTGTCAGACTGTCGCCGACAGCGCGAGAACAGCTCATCCTGATCCGGCCTGACAACCTGGTTGCTGCCCGACGAGCCGTCCTGCGCATCGAGGCGGCCAATCAGATCGCGCACAGAGCCGGCCCGCAGTATCGGACTGTGCGAGGCATCAACGACGAGCCCGACGAGAAGCCGGATCAGCAGCGTCAACAGCATCAGCAACGTCAGCATCAGCCGCCGCGGACACCGCCGCCCACGGCCGCCACGGAGTTCGACCCGAATCAGCTGCAACAGCTGCTAGCAGCATCAGCTCAGGCCCTGCAGCAGCAGCAGCAGATGATGCAAGCTATTATGCGTCAGCAGTATCGTCAGAATGAGCAGCACCTCCAGCTGCTCGACACGTTGGCTCACGAAGGATATCAAGAGCTGCGGGCCCGGCACAGCCAGTCGCCAACTCAACTGCCGAGACAGCCGCCGCAGACTCCGAGATTCAACCCGCCGCCGAGATTCAATCAGCAGCCGCGATTGAACCAGCCGCCGTATCAGCTGCACCGTCAGCAGGCCATGACGCCAGCTGCAGCAGCCAATCAAAGCCAAGCACCTTCGACGCCTCGCCGCGAATCAACGCCAGCGCCGAACTGCTACCGATGTGATGAGCCAGGCCACACATCAATCAATTGCCCGAAGAAGCGAGTCAGTCAGCCGCCTGCACGCTGGCAGCCGGGAAACGCCACAGGCGGACACGGCAACGGCAGCCTGCAGCAGCAGAGGCGCCATTGAGCTCCCCGGCTAAGGAGCCCAGTGTCCGCCTAGAGTACCCTAGCCACTTGTACAGTCGACGCGCCCGACGAGACCCGTACATCACCGGAGAACTCCTCGGCCGACGTCTAGCATTGCTTATTGATTCTGGTGCCAGATGCAATATTTTGGGCAGCTCCGATTGGAAGCCCCTCGCCGCCGAATTTGCTCATTTTCGTGAATGCATTCAGCCCTGCGGTGACCGCCTAGTCACCTACTCAGGCGAGCCGCTGCGCATGGCTGGCAAAGTTGACGTTGACCTACGCCTAGGCGACGCCAATCTCAACGTGACGTTCTTCCTAGCCGAAGGCGATCACGACTCTCTGCTAGGATTCGAATTCCTGGACGTGCACTGCCGATCACTAGATCTAGTTGACGGAGTGCTCAACATCGGCAAGAAGACGGTCATCCCCTTGCGCTACACAAAGCGAGAAGCTACCGCCTGCCGAGTTTATCTGGCTGAGGACGCCACAGTGCCGCCTCGGTCATCAGCCCTACTGCACCTGCGAGCCGCCGACAGCGCTGCCGAGAATTTCGGCGTGCCCGCCGTTATTGGGCTCCAGCGGACCGACTGCGAGACGAGCGTGGACCAACTGGACCTCGCGCCCGCCCTGGTCACGATGCCGCAAGGAGAGGCCTACATAGAGGTCGTGAACCCGACTGAGGATGCAATTGAGGTGAGTGCCAACGTACTTTTTGGTACTGCTACCCCTATAGGTGCCGAAGAACTGAACCTGCTGGACCAGCCTGCGACCAAGCCGGATGTCCGCCAGGTCGAGATTTCTGCCGACCCCGACGCCTGGATTCAAGAGATCGACATCGAGGAGTCCCTGACTGCGGAGCAGCGAGCCGACATTGTCCAGCTGTTGAAGGACAACCGCGAAGCCTTCAGCCAGCATCCGTCAGACATCGGCCGCACTAGCGTGGTGACGCACAGCTTCGCCCTCATCGACAAGACTCCAGTCAGACTGCCAATGCGACGAATCCCGCCTCACCTGCAGCCGCAAGTGGACGAGATTCTAGACGACATGTTGCACCGCGGACTGCTCCGGCCAAGTAATTCGCAGTACAGCACGCCGCTGATGGTCGTCATGAAGAAGGACGGAGGCGTCAGGATTGTGCACGACTACCGCAAGCTCAACGAGAAGTGCGAGTACGTCCCATATCCGCTGCCATTAATCCAGGACACGTTCAGCACCCTCCAAGGCAGCCAGTTCTTCAGCGCATTCGATTTAGCCACAGGCTATTATCAGATCGCCGTTAGAGAAGAGGATCGGCATCTGACTGCATTCGCCACGCCGACCAGAGGCCTGCTGGAATTCACAGTTTTGCCTATGGGTGTGTCATCAGCGCCATGTACTTTTCAACGCTGCATGGACATCGTGCTGGATGGCATCAACCGGAAGTCGGCCATGGCCTATTTAGATGACGTAATCTGTTTTTCTAAGGACTTTGACAGTCACCTGGAGCATCTACGAGATGTATTCCAGCGAATTCGCGCAGCCGGACTAAAGTTCAAGCCCAAGAAGTGCAGCATTGGAAAGTCCGAGTTAAAGTACCTCGGCCACATTGTCGACAGAAATGGCATTCGCACCGACGACGCCAAGATCGACGCTATCAAGAACTGGCCTGTCCCGAAGACAGCCAAGCAACTAAAGAGCTTTGTCTGCACCTGCGCCTATTATGCCAAGTTTGTGCCGAAATACGCCGAAATCGCAGCACCTCTGCACGACATTATTAAGCAGCGAAAATATCAGAAGTTCGACAAAATTTGGGGACCAGCTGAGCAGGCCGCCTTCGACAGACTCAAGGACGCCCTGTGTTCTACGTCAGTTCTGGTCTACCCACAGTTCAACAATGACCCATCGATGCCGTTTATTCTGGACACCGACGCGTCCGACACCGGAATCGGCGCGTGTTTAAGTCAGCGTCAGCCCGACGGAACTGAAAGGCCAATTGCCTATTATTCGAGGAGATTGCGAGATGCGGAGAATCGCTATCCCATCACGCGTAAAGAGCTACTGGCGTTAGTAGACTCGTTAAGACATTTCCGCCATTACTTGATCGGAACCAAGTTTCTGGCGCGAACGGATCATAAAGCGATCCTTTGGCTTTTAAAGCAGACTGAAAGCCATGGAATCCTAGGAAGATGGACAGAACGAATGAGCGAGTTTGACTTTGAAATTATTCACCGTCATGGCCGGAACCATGGCAACTGCGACGGCCTCTCTCGTCGCCCGGAACACGAGAAGGCCAGCATCGAAGAGGCGCTGCAGGAAGAGCGCGCCAACCAGAGCACCGACGCCGTCAGCCAACGCAAGCCCAAGGATGTCCAAGGACCTGCCAGCAGCGAGCCCGGAGGCGCCACGCCGATGCCGAGAAGCCGGAGTGGAAGCACCCGCCAGATCGACAGCGAGCCGGCAGCCCTGAACCCTCTGTCAGCGCCCTGGCACCCGACAGGCCCGAGATCAACTGACGCCGCCGATGGAAGCTACGACAGCCGGTCAACAGGACCGGGAACCTTCAGCTGCGACGAAATTTCCAGCTGTCGTACAACAAGCGAGCAGCGGGGAGGGAAGAAACTGCCGCTAGCCGACGCCGTTCAACTGGACGACTCGGTGAAACTCTGCGTCAACGCCGTTGAAAGCGAAGCTCCTCCGTTGTTGGGACAGGTGCCGCTCAAGCCGAGTAGCGCCTCTCATTCAACTGGCAGCGGACCCAGCAAGCTGAAAGCAGCAGCAACGCCTAGCCAGCGCTCAGCGTGGGAAGCTGAAGCCGCCATTTCAGAATTTGCATTGTGTCACATTCCCTCATGTGTACACCTCGGCCTGGCCAACAGACGCCAAGAGCCGCCAGCTTTGAAGGACAGCGACTTCGCCGAAGGTCAGCGCCGCGAAGCAAACGAGGGCCGGCCAGAGTTACCGCGAGATCAACAGCTGCGTCTAACAGCGGAGCAAGAAGTCTCGACGGCGACATTGGTGCCCAACGAGCCGAGCTGCGAGGATCTGATAGCGTCAGTTCGCGTGGCTATGGTCGACATGGATGTCGAAAACTGCAGCAGCGCCGCATCGGACCGCGACGCCGCTAGACACGGCCAACTCTGCAAGAGTCGAGAGCCGCAGCGAAAGCAAAGAAAAAGAAGAAAAAGAAGAAAAAGAAGCAAGCGCCGAGCCGGTGTAAAGCTAGCCGCCGACTTCGGAACGCCGCGGTGTTCGCTGGGACACAGGTCTGGTCAGCCTGCAGTTGGAAACCAGCAGCCGCTTCCCCTGACGACAACTGCCGACGATGAGTACCTGCGAGGACATCGCCGCCCAGTTCTAGCCGAGTATGGCGAGGCAAAATTCCGCCTAGGCACTCCCCAATTTGACGAGTTTGAATTTGCTGTGCAAGAAGAAGAATTTCCGACGGGAGGATCGCGACCTCAGCCGTCTGTGCCGACTGCGCCAGCCTGCGTACGAGAGGTGGGTAAGAAACCCGACAAGCCTACTCCAGCCGCTGCCGACAGCCGAGATTTCGTGTATCGCCAGACCGGAGAGCAGTACTCCCGGCTGCCGACCACGCCTACTGTATATGAAGAATCGCCGATATGTAGCGATGACTATTTCTGGCGCCACCTGCCTCAAGAAGAAGGTCAGCTGCCGCCCTGTGTTCATGCTGTAGAAGAGACAGCCTATTCTGCGCACCGCCAGCCCGGAGAACAGCACTCCCGCCTGCCGAGTCCGCCTATTGAAGAAGTTGAAGAATCGCCGATATGTAGCGATGACTATTTCTGGCGCCACCTGCCTCAAGAAGAAGGTCAGCTGCCGCCCTGTGTTCATGCTGTAGAAGAGACAGCCTATTCTGCGCACCGCCAGCCCGGAGAACAGCACTCCCGCCTGCCGAGTCCGCCTATTGAAGAAGTTGAAGAATCGCCGATATGTAGCGATGACTATTTCCGGCGCCACCTGCCTCAAGAAGAGGGTCAGCTGCCGCCCCGTGTTCATGCTGTAGAAGAGACAGCCTATTCTGCGCACCGCCAGCCCGGAGAACAGCACTCCCGCCTGCCGAGTCCGCCTATTGAAGAAGTTGAAGAATCGCCGATATGTAGCGATGACTATTTCTGGCGCCACCTGCCCAATGAAGATGGCCAGCTGCCGCCGAGCGTTAGAGCTGTAGACAAGACAGCAGGACCGTCCGAGCCACGACAGCCAAGACGACGAGTCCAGATTCAAGATCGATTGACAGGACCCATCACCCGAGACGAGCTTCGCCGAGAGCAGCAACTCGACGTTGGAATCGGCCTGATCATCGACTTGTTACGAGCCGGTAAGCCCAAGCCAGATTTTGAGGTCCGACAAAGTTTGGAACGGCCAATCAAGAACCTGCTCGCGTACTTCGAATGTTACCGTCTGCGAGAAGACGAGATTTTAGCAATTGAGCTGCCCGATGCTAACGGAGAGCCAAAGCAGCGACTAGTTTTGCCGAAAAGTCTAGACCTAATGGTACTTCAAGAACTGCACGACTCAGTCCTGAGTGGCCATCTAGGCAAGGATAAAACCTGGGCACGCATTCGAGAAAGATTTTGGAGACCAGGGTTAGCCCAGCTGGTCAGCGATTACGTCAGCCGATGTACAGTCTGCCTAGAGAGCAAAAAGCAGAGGCGAGTTCCGGCGCCTGTTCAGTCTTTTCCGGTGACTGAAGTGTTCTCTAGACTACATCTGGATCTGATCGGACGAATTACGCCGCCAACTCCAAGAGGAAACAAGTACATTCTAACCGTAGTCGACTCAACGTCAAAATATCCGTTCTGCTACGCGTTAACCAATCAGCGAGCCAGCACGATAATTAAGATTTTGCAGCAGCAACTAATCCCTATCACTGGAGTGCCCGCCTGGCTTCACAGTGATCGCGGATCGCAATTCACGGGAGACGAGTTTCAAGCTTTCTGCACTTCGTTTGGAATTCGCCACACCCTGACTACAAGCTATCATCCTGCTGGTAATGGCCAAGCTGAAATTGTTAACAAATCAGTGAAGAAAATTCTAACCTGCATGTTAGAAAATCATCATGAAGACTGGGACGAAATGCTGCCAGCCTGCCTGATCGCAATGAGATCCGCAGTCCACCGAGTGACTGGTTTCTCCCCGCACTATATCGTCTATGGTTCTGAGTTCAGATTCCCTATCGACTCAAGCCTGGAACAGTTGGCATCATTAGAGTACATCCCAGACTACGTCAGAGAGCACCATAGAAGAATCGAAGAAGCCGCCGAGCTAGCAAGAGCTCGCCTGCGCGCCGAAATCCAACGCCGAGAAGAGCACTACGACAATCGGCCGCATCCAAAAGTCCTACAGCCCGGAGACATCGTCTACTTGAACAACCCGGTGCTATACGATGGAGAAATCCCCAAGTTTCATCGCCCGTTCAAATCAAAATACGAGGTGATCGAGAAATTGGGCGAAGTCAACTACCGACTAAAGTTAGCGGAGTCCAATAGAATAGGCCCGCAGCCGAGCTTCATTGTCCATCGCAACAACGTCATCCGAGTGCCGCCTGCAACAGCTGCACTTCTGGCAAGCGAAGCCGCCGCTATCTACCCGGCACGCCCAGCCCGACCTAGACAAGATTGCGCAATGGAATCAGAAGAATCGGAAGAATCAGGAGAAGAAGATGAAAGAATCAGCCAGCCCAACGAATTGATTGAAGAAGAAGAAATTGGCTACTACGAAGAAGAAGTTGAGACCACACCAGAAGCCCAAGTCCAGTTGCCTGTGCTGGCTACAGCAAGTTCCAGCCAAGGCGCCCGCATCATCAGATCACCGGTGAGGGCAGTTGGTTTCAAAACAGAAAAAACATCAGTTAAGCGGAGTTCTGCCTTCATTTTACAGTCACAGTGCCAGTTCACTATTGGGGCACTTGGCTGTGGCAGTTATTAAAGAATAAAATAAAGAAGGGTGGCTGCTCGCAACAAACATGATAAAGATAATAAATCAAGACTATACGAGAGGAATTTTAACCCCATTCCCACGTTTCGGGTTAACTTAGTGATAATTTGTCAAGCCCAATGTAAATGTGCAGCCCAAGGAGCGGGCGGGGTCATAAAACCCCTCCCCTTTCCTAGTCGGGGCCCCACACGCAGCCACCCCACTCCGCCTTGCACTCTGCCCGCCACACGTGAATGAAGGAAGGAAAAAGGGGCCCTACTGAGCCCAGTTCTCGTGCTAGAGAGGCCTCTATAAAGCCAAAGCCAGACAAAAATTCAAATTCAAAATTCAGCCGCCGATTACAAGCGCTATAACTGCTAATTATCAGTAAGTCAAGTTGCCACACTAACGACAAGACTATGGAGTCTACCGAAGCTGAGTGGGCCCATCGCGACCCAGGCGCCTTCGCAAAGCATGCAGCCAAGGCCCTGGTAACGGAAGCCAAGACGGCACGGCGTCAAGGTCGCATCAGGGCATCATCGGCCTGGGCCGTACGCTGCGTTTACTTAGGCCAAGAATGGGCGCTGCGCGCCTATGAGCTCGCCGTTCGCCGACTAGAAAGGAAATCGAGAGATTGGACCGGGCGCCACCCAGCAGCCGCGTTGGTCATAGTATTGGCGGCCACCGATACTAGGGGTACGTCCGACGACCTGTTGGCCCTGGTGGACCGCGCCCTGCAGTGTTGCCGCGTGCATCCGACCGCCACTGAGCGCCTGCCGCCCGCCGACCTGACCGACACGGCTACCGATTCGGAATGAACTAGGCTAATCATGATTTTTATTTTTCAGTAATTTTACAAACTGACAGTGCGTTTTTACTTAGCCTCATTCATTTTCTCGCCGTCATCAAATTTTAGCCTGTGCAATCATCACTACGTTTCGCGTACATTTTGCAGTTTAGCGTTCGTCATAACCTCATGTTTCACTGTCATATGCGTCCTTTTTACTCGAAGTCAATTACTCGTAACCCTATCGTTTAATCTCGTGTATTCGGTCGGAATACTTACCTCTCATGCGATTACAACTCAGTTTGTATTTTGGCGTTTTTATTTTTAAAGTTTTAATTTGCTACGCGAATTTTCTTTGTAACCGTGACTCAAGGATTTAAATATATATTTTTGCGACCTTAGTGCTAGTAGTAGTATGGTGTGATTGACATGTTAAGTGACATTTATTTTTGTTTTCTTATGGCTGGTCGGGGGGTGTAGTAGTGCGTCGAATTATTTCACCCCATTCGACAAATTTAAATGATGCATATTAACAAAATGTGTATGAAACTTGCATTTCGCTTAATGCCTTAACTTACGTGCATAAACTGCGAGTACCGTACAAATTAGCTGGGGCACATTGTTTTCGTGCAGCCCAGCCGTGCACTGCCTACGTGTCCCATTCAGCGGTTGGACGCCTGCCAGGCGTGCCCGCTCGCTATCTGTGCATAACACCCGTGAATTGTAAGCCACTGAATCTGCGAGCCACCCGCCCTTCGAGTTGGCTTCACAGAGACAGTGCGCCGCCTCGTTTTCCTTTGCCCGACCACTGATTTTGCCGCCCACTCTCTGGCCGCCTATCTTTTGCCTGTGTTCGCCAATTGGGAGTTTACTCCTATTTCGCGGGTGCAGTAAACTGCCCATTGACGATCCGCTCGGCATCAGGGCAACTCTCGCCGTCGCCCTCATGATGCCATGGCTCACCTAAAAGTGCACTTACGTATTGTTTAATATGTTATGTAGCCACCTGTGCAATCCCCGTTTGATCCATGATTCAGCTCACGCGTTATTGCTTAACCTAATGATCCGTGCAATGACCGTTTTCGTGTATATAAGCAGCGCAATTTTTACCCAATTTTTCATACGTCTGCTTCATAACCCCGCACCCAGTCCGCTCACGTCTGCTTCATAACCCCGCACCCAGTCCGCTTACGTCTGCTTCATAACCCCGCACCCAGTCCGCTTACGTCTGCTTCATAACCCCGCACCCAGTCCGCTTACGTCTGCTTAAGTCTGCTCACGTCTGCTCACGTCTGCTTCGTGACTCCGCACCCCAGTCTGCTCTTACTGAGCATATATTAGCTCCAAATATAGCAGCGGAACCTGTAGTAATTCCAGTTAATTATTACTACAGCATCTGTAATACTTAGACTGAAGAATTCAGTCCCTGATTCTAATCGAAGTCAAGTCTTTGATCTTGATTTCTGCCTTAGTTATTTAAGAAGCCAGCCCCAATCATCGCCGTTCGTACATCATCGTCAGCCTGGACGCCATTCAAGCCTGCCTGCACTTCAACCAGCGTTCTACTCGGTTCTACAACTACCGGTGCGACTCTACTACGAGCGAAATCTGCATCGGCTATTATTAGTTTCTTACTTTCGCTTAAAAGTAAGTGGTGGCAGCCCCGTTACCGTCTTAGCATCGATTAGTCGCCCTACTATCGCCGTAGCCGTTGACGAATCGACCTTCTTGATTAAATTAAGGAAATTTGTTAAATCAATAAATTAAATTGCTGCCTTTCCATTCGAACCGCTACCATAGGCTTATTTTATAGCTATCTGGAAAATAAAAATTAAGCGGTAGCCAGAGGCTATAATCTGAGCTCTAATTCGACGCACTCCTACTTAGGTTTGTTTTATAGCGCAGCCCCAGACTCCGGGCGCTTCTAAGAAATCAATCCCCCAAACAACCCCCAAACATATTTCAAACTACCGCAATTTTTTTCCGACCGAAATTTCACCAAAATATTAGCAAAAGCGAAATCAATATCCAAACCCGCCGTCTCCAGTGTCTATTTTGAGGCTAGCTAATTGATGGTAGGCCTATCGTCAATTTAGGAGTGGATCCCCCTATCTGATACTTACTTCTGTTAATAATTAGCCGATCAACTTTGGTTTGTTGGGCTTTTAGCTAGGTATAGGCCAATAGAAAATGCCATTAATTAAAAAATATAAATTTTGTCGCACATACCTACTTACTTGTCTTTTTTAATCAACTTAATGCTAACCCTCTACTCTCACATACTGAGTCTTGGTGTGATAAATAAAATTGATATTAATTTGCTAGCTATAGCTATAGGCTAGCCTATAAATATCTTAAATTTTTAAGGCATTATACTTACTTAACCCTTGTTAGGCTAGGCCAAGACAGCAACTAGCTATTGTTGTATTGAAATTAAATCTATTTATTGTTTTATAAGAATAATATTTTTGTTTATTGTCTTTTGTTATTATCAGTTAGGCCCTAATGCTAAGTAGTGTCTATATACACCTATACAGCTAATAGCTTTCTTGCAAAGATGGTGTCTATTTTGGGGAGTTGTAGCCTAGTGGCTAGGGCACCTGCCTTAGGACCAGAAGGTTGTGGGTTTAAGTCCAGGCCCTAGGAGACAATTTGTACCCTTGACATACATGCCCAACCTAAAAATTTCACCTGTCCAACGTGACTTAGTTTTAGCAAAGTTTTGCAACTTAGGCCTACCTCCTCAATTTTCGATGATTTTGCAACTTACCTTGGCCAGCAGCCATTTTACCCATCTGGTTCGGATAGGTCGGATGGGTGTTGGGCATGTATGACCCTTGAGCAAGGCACTTCATCCCACATTACTTTAGCCTTGGGCAGTAAGGTGGCACAGTATGCACTGGAACTTATTTCTTATCCATTCATTTCCATGCACCATGCACATGTGGTAAAGAAAATTATGTGCAGACTTTAAAAAATTGTGACTTTGGGAAAAAGTTTAAAGGACCAAAAAAGTCCCACAAACTAGGCCTACTTCTTGTCTATATCTTACTAATTAATTGCTATGTTTTTAGTAATATTCTCCAATTTCTCTACTTATACTACCCCTTTTATGACTTCCACCCTCAATCTTACAATTTCCCCTTTGGATTTGCAACTTATATATAAATTACTTCAAAAAAATTGGAAAAAATAATATGCATGTGCACCAACTATGCACAGGATCCTAGCTTTGCTGCTACCTATTTGTAGCTATATGCAGCCATACATAGAGATTTTGGTCCTGTGCATCAAAAAATTCTAGCAAACCTACCACTTTCTGGACTATAGGGTGGTTCAGTCCACCTAGCTGAGATTAGATACCAGTTTGAGCTAGGTAAATTTAGGGTAGGTATTGCAGCCCCTCCAGCCCATGAGAACTAAGCAGCTATTCATGGAACTCAGATATACCATGCAATTAGCTGCAGCTATACTATGGGTTATGCATTTGGTCAAAAGGATGGGTATCTAAAATAATTTTTTGTGCAAAAAGAATTATTGAGGCATTTATTATTATTAATTTGTTACTTTATAATTGCATTATTATTGTATCGTATATTTATTGCAAATTTCAAATAATTAAAAAAGTTTATTATTTTTCTTTAATGTGTTAACCAATATCAATGTTTTAAAATAATTGCTAGAGTCCTAGAAATTAATAGCCATAGCCAGCTCTTAGGACTTTGCAAATTATTATTATTTATATACTAATTCTATTATATACTTTATTTTGCTATATACTAGATACCATTGGTAAAGTGATTTAACCCTTACTACATGTCTTGAATTTGTTTCTAATAGTTCTTAGAATTTTTTTATAAAATTCTTAATCAAGTAGACCTAATTAAGAATAAGTTATTATCCTGATAACTTAACAATAATCTATGATGGTCCTACCTTAAATAGATATTTTTTCTTATACACATGCAACTTTTGGAATTACTTGGTTAAACATAGCCCACAGATAAGTTGCTATTGGGCAATATAGCTATTGTGGCAGCAATGAACCAATAGCAGCATGTGTAGTGCCAATGGGAACATTGGTTTAATTCTTATTCCATCAATTTTTATATTGATGGAATATATTGATGGAATTGGATTACTTTTGCATAAAATATAAAAAAGAATGAATATTCTTCTTTATATGATGTAATTCTAAATTTTTTGCTTGTAAGCTATATATATATATGCGCAACCTCCTGAATCTTACCCGGCCAGTGTGACATTGTTTCTGACAAAAAGTGCGACATTGCTTGCATTTGGTCAGCTGGTACAACTTAGTTAAAAGAAAATTTGTGACTTACTTTGGGTCAAAGTTTGAAGGACCAAAAAAACAACCCGCAAACAAATTTCGCCTAAAGCTTCCCAATTCTTCTCCATTTTGCAATGTACCCCTTCCATTTTGCAACTTACATTGGCAATTTTGCAACTTACATCAGCGATTTTGTGACTTACATTGGCAATTTTGCAATTTGCATTGGCAATTTTGTGACTTACATCAGCAATTTTGCGACATCCCTTGCTTGGCAGTCCTGTCACCTGGCTGGTTCAGCTGGGTTGGCCGGGTGTTGCGCATGTATGAAGCTATATTAATTTCAGCCTAACTAGCAAATCTAAATTAAGCTGCAATATCAATATAAATTCATTATTAAAACTTTTGTATAATATACCACAGGTCCTACTAATAACAGAATCAATTTCAGTATTCCTATTCTGAAATAGTAAAACAATCATTTTACATAACTTTGAAAGTATTTATATTTAGATATTAGAATTATTTAGTATAAAAAAATTTATCTCTATCCCTACCTAATTTTCAGAGTCAGAGTCTAGAATAATTGCAGCCTCAATCAAATAGGCAACAATTGTTAATATTTTTTTAATTTTAATTTTGGATTTGAATTAGAAATTTACATTGATTGGTCAGCCTAACAATGGACAACAATGGTGTTCTTGATGATGATTTGGCAACGAAAGTAAGTTGTTTCAATTTGTTTAATTTTTACAGAGTTTTTTAACCTTCTGTGAAGAAATGGTCATTTAATACAAATTTTTATTTAGTCACTAATTTATTTGCAAGTTACAAACTCTCCCTAAATGTCAGAGTCTGAATCGTTTAAACATTTTTAGCGCGACAGACAGAGCAGCGAAAGGCGCCAGCTGACTGCAACAGCTCGCGAGGTTAAACGGCGCGAAGATGAGAATCGAATTAAACGGGTTAGTCAGTTTTTTGTTGGCTTAGCTAAATCGCGAGAGACAACTGCTAATTTTTTTATTATAAATACTCCTAACCTTGACCTTGACCACTCTGAGCTTTGACCTTGATCGTCCTGAACTTTGACCTTGACCATCCTTAACTTTGACCTTGACCATCGTGAACTCTGACCTTGACCACTCCGTCCTGAACTTTGACCTTGACCACTCTGAACTTTGACCTTGACCACTCTGAACTTTGACCTTGACCACTCTGAACTTTGACCTTGACCATTCTGAGCTTTGACCTTGACCATACTGAACTTTGACCTTGACCACTCTGAACTTTGACCTTGACCATTCTGAGCTTTGACCTTGACCACTCTGAACTTTGACCTTGACCATTCTGAGCTTTGACCTTGACCATACTGAACTTTGACCTCGACCATACTGAACTTTGACCTTGACCACTCTGAACTTTGACCTTGACCATTCTGAGCTTTGACCTTGACCATACTGAACTTTGACCTTGACCACTCTGAACTTTGACCTTGACCATTCTGAGCTTTGACCTTGACCATACTGAACTTTGACCTCGACCATACTGAACTTTGACCTTGACCACTCTGAACTTTGACCTTGACATGCGCTAAACTCCCATTGATCCATGGGCCGTCCACTTCTTTCTTGGAATTCCCAGCAAGAAGAGCGCGCAGCCGACGGCGGCTCCTACACTTCGTCGTCCAAGCGAGGCGGCGGCGGCGGCGGCGGCGGCGGAGCCCGCCGAGCCAGCGACTTCAGCGCCGACAGCGGCAGCATTGGCAGCGACGCGCAGCAAGCCGGCAACGCCACTGACCGGTTAAACGCTTTGTCGGAGCTGCGCGAACAGCTAGCCACCATGGAGGCGCAGTACGAGCGGGCACTGTGCAGTAACGCCGAGTTGGCCAGCGAGAAGCAGGTGCTAACTTACGAGGTCGCCCTGTTAGCCGACAAGCTGGAAGACGCCGAAGAGGCTAATAGAGAGCTGCAGCGAGCGTTTGCCGACAAAAGAAAGGAGAGCGCGTATTTGAAGAATCAGGTGCGTTGATTGATTGATTGATTGATAAAATAAGCCACAATTATTTGAGCAATCCTTGGCAATCCTCGGGGCTTTTGCGCAGGTCGCGGAGCTCACCCACCAGTGCGATTATGTCAGACGCCAGCTGGAACAACGAGATCAGCTCATCGCTCAGTCCGACTGCGTTCTGCTGGGTGAATTCGATTCCATAGCGCCTAGGAGTGCGCAAGGCGATAGCGAGTCAGGCAACTCCCCGGCCGGCCTGCTGCTGCTGCCTAGAGAGCTGGCCGAGCGGGTTCAGGCCCTGCCTGGCGCCGTTTTAGAGGAAAAATTGCGCGGCGCCCTGGACGAATTGGCCAGCGTGCAGGGCAAGAGCGAGCTCTTGGAGAAGGAGGTGCGGTTGGTTGCAGATTCTGGTGGGGTTTGAGGCTGTCACTGACAGATTCGGGTGGGGTTTGATGCGGTCAGTGACAGATTCGGGTGGGGTTTGATGCGGTCAGTGACAGATTCGGGTGGGGTTTGAGGAGGTCACTGACAGATTCGGGTGGGGTTTGAGGAGGTCAGTGACAGATTCTGGTGGGGTTTGAGGAGGTCACTGACAGATTCTGGTGGGGTTTGAGGAGGTCACTGACAGATTCTGGTGGGGTTTGAGGAGGTCACTGACAGATTCTGGTGGGGTTTGAGGAGGTCACTGACAGATTCTGGTGGGGTTTGAGGAGGTCACTGACAGATTCTGGTGGGGTTTGAGGAGGTCACTGACAGATTCGGGTGGGGTTTGAGGAGGTCACTGACAGATTCTGGTGGGGTTTGAAGAGGTCACTGACAGATTCTGGTGGAGTTTGAGGAGGTCACTGACAGATTCTGGTGAAGTGTGAGGAGGTCACTGACAGATTCTGGTGGGGTTTGGGGAGGTCACTGACAGATTCTGGACAATCACTGAATCTTTCTTTTTTACCATCGGCTCCGCAGGTGCAGCAGCTGCAGGACGAGCTGGACCGGGCCAATCGAGGCCGGGTGGACGCCGACCAGCTTGAGAAGCAGCGCGAGGCGTCCCGGCAGCTCGCCGATCACAAGTACAAATTGTCCACGGCGCAGCAGCAGATCACTGCATTGCAAACTGATGTGAGGCAAATTTTTTGTCAAATTTATAATTATTTGTTGAAAATAACATGTTTCTCATTGGGGAAAAAACTTTATTTGTTAGCTCACTCGATTAATCTTTTTTGTTTGATGGATTAAAAATGTATTAATGTAGAATAATGCATTAAGGCACATATTAAGAAGATAGATATTCAGTTAAGGTAGATAGACATTCAGTGGAGGTAGATGGACATTCAGTGGAGGTAGATGGACATTCAGTGGAGGTAGATAGGCATTCAGTGGAGGTAGATAGACATTCAATGAAGATAGATAGACATTCAGTGGAGGTAGATAGACATTCACTGGAGGTAGTTAGATATTCAATGGAGGTAGATAGACATTAACTGGAGGTAGGTAGATATTCAATGGAGGTAGATAGGTAGATAGATATTCAGTGGAGGTAGATTGACATTTTATTGAGGTAGATAGACATTCAGTGGAGGTAGATAGATAGATAGATATTCGGTGGAGGTTGATAGATATTCAATGGAGGTAGGTAGAAATTGTCAGTAGAGTTGTGTCAAGGCGAATAGCCAGAAAGAAATTTTACAGATAAAATTATTAAAATTAAATTCAGATTTACCGCCGAATGCTAACCAATTAGCTTCGTTTTTTGCGTTGCTTTCAGCTGACACTTCAAAAAGACAAGGTTTGCCGACAATATTATCCACATTGTATAGGAAGGCTCAGCTTGTATTTTGACAGAAGAAGAAAACGAATAAAAAGAAGAGGGGCGAATGCGGAAAAGATTTTATTGAGCGCATTTTGCCTGTACGGGCATGATTTTTCTGCTTTTGCTACGCAAAAATGCAGAAAATTGGAGGGGTGGTTTTTTATGCTAATGGCCGCCTGCCTTATTGACCTGCTTGCATTTTGTTAGTTGCTTGGATCTGGGACCTCTGGGTTAACCTGGACTAGAAATAAGAAGGCAACTTACCCAACATTTTCACCGGATGTATATGCACATTAGCAGCATAGTTGGATGTATATGTATATGCTAGTTTTTTTGCGAGTGTTCTGGCATTTTTTGTGTTTACTGATAGCTCGATGATTAACAAGACTGATGATTTGCTTTTTTACGACATTTTACTGCCGTGTAAATTGAATGCTTACTTGATGCAAACGGACTACCATGCTTTGAAGCGAGCAAACTAATTTAGGAATTTTCAAATACCGCTGAAAATCAGATCCCTCTTTTTCATGTTAGATCCCCTCAGCTAAGATCTATTAGTGATGCTCAGATCCCATTGGTGATGCTCAGATCCCATTGGTGATGCTCAGATCCCATTGGTGATGGTTAGATCCCATTGGTGATGCTCAGATCCCATTGGTGATTGTTAGATCCCATTGGTGATGCTCAGATCCCATTGGTGATGCTCAGATCCCATTGGTGATACTCAGATCCCATTGGTGATGGTTAGATCCCATTGGTGATGCTCAGATCCCATTGGTGATGCTCAGATCCCATTGGTGATGCTCAGATCCCATTGGTGATGCTCAGATCCCATTGGTAATGCTCAGATCCCATTGGTGTTTCTCAGATCCCATTGGTGATGCTCAGATCCCATTGGTGATGCTCAGATCCCATTGGTAATGCTCAGATCCCATTGGTGTTTTTCAGATCCCATTGGTGATGCTCAGATCCCATTGGTAATGCTCAGATCCCATTGGTGATGCTCAGATCCCATTGGTGATGCTCAGATCCCATTGGTAATGCTCAGATCCCATTGGTGATTCTCAGATCCCATTGGTAATGCTCAGATCCCATTGGTGATTCTCAGATCCTATAAGTGCTCAGATCCCTTTAGTGATGCTTAGATCCCATTGGTGATGCTCAAATCCTATAAGTGCTTAGATCCCATTAGTTATACTCAGATCTAATTAGTGATGATCAGATCCCATTGGTGATGCTCAGATCCCATTGGTAATGCTCAGATCCCATTGGTGTTTCTCTGATCCCATTAGTGATGCTCAGATCCCATTGGTGATTCTCAGATCCCATTGGTAATGCTTAGATCCCATTGGTGTTTTTCAGATCCCATTGGTGATGCTCAGATCCCATTGGTAATGCTCAGATCCCATTGGTGATGCTCAGATCCCATTGGTGATGCTCAGATCCCATTGGTGATGCTCAGATCCCATTGGTAATGCTCAGATCCCATTGGTAATGCTCAGATCCCATTGGTGATTCTCAGATCCCATTGGTAATGCTCAGATCCCATTGGTGATTCTCAGATCCTATAAGTGCTCAGATCCCTTTAGTGATGCTTAGATCCCATTGGTGATGCTCAAATCCTATAAGTGCTTAGATCCCATTAGTTATACTCAGATCTAATTAGTGATGATCAGATCCCATTGGTGATGCTCAGATCCCATTGGTAATGCTCAGATCCCATTGGTGTTTCTCTGATCCCATTAGTGATGCTCAGATCCCATTGGTGATTCTCAGATCCCATTGGTAATGCTCAGATCCCATTGGTGTTGCTCAGATCCCATTATTGATTTTCGGATTCTAGGATTCTATTGTAATGTTTGGATCTTATTGTTGTTATAAGATGTTCAGATCCTTTCGGATTTTTCTAATAGAATCCCATTCAAAAGTCCTATATATGAGAGACGCCCGATCTGCTAAATTTGTGATGTTTCCTGCATGTTCTATTGTCCTTGAATTAATAATTTTGAATAGCATTAGCAACAATAGCCTCTCTAAGGGTGTCTTTTTGTTTTAGACATATTGTTCGCTTTTCAGACAGGCCTGTCGTACATACAAAATATGACCAAACTGACCTTGAATGTCCCCTTCCCCAAACGCCAGGTGATCCGACTGGAAGGCCAGGTGAAGCGGCTCACCAAGAAAGCGGAGGAGGCTGACGAAGAGTGCAGCCAGGCTAAGGCGGATGCGCGCAATCAGAAACGGCTGGCTCGCGAGTTGGCTAGCGAAGTTGAAGATTTGAAATCGCAGAACAACAGCCTGCGCAGGAATCTGGAACGATTGCGCGGCACGGGCGGCGGCAAAGGCGCCGGCGAAGCTTCTTAGTTGCACCTGCAGCCCCGACTCTATTAAGCAACAAAGGATTTTTTAATTGTTAAAATTGGAAGTCCTTTGCGACTTCGTGCAAGGATTTGGACTTTACTTGCGCCTTTCAATCACTAATTATTATTTTATCATGCTTTGTCTCCTACTCACCGTTAATCCAGCACACGCTCTGTTAGTTTGAGGATCTTATGCCTGCTGAACCTTCTAGTGCCAAGCTGAAGTTCAAGTTGCCTCTGGATACTTTGAAGCTTGTCAATGGACTCTTGGAGCTGTAAAAACTGCCCCTTTCACCCCTGTTTTCTCTCCTACGTCTTACCTGACCCTCTGATTTCTCTTACGCCACTCTCTTATCTCTCCGACCCTCCCCCTTTCTCTCCCGCCACTCTCTTATCTCTCCGACCCTCCCCTTTCTCTCCCGCCACTCTCTTATCTCTCCGACCCTCCCCTTTCTCTCCCGCCACTCTCTTATCTCTCCGACCCTCCCCCTTTCTCTCCCGCCACTCTCTTATCTCTCCGACCCTCCCCCTTTCTCTCCCGCCACTCTCTTATCTCTCCGACCCTCCCCCTTTCTCTCCCGCCACTCTCTTATCTCTCCGACCCTCCCCCTTTCTCTCCCGCCACTCTCTTATCTCTCCGACCCTCCCCTTTCTCTCCCGCCACTCTCTTATCTCTCCGACCCTCCCCCTTTCTCTCCCGCCACTCTCTTATCTCTCCGACCCTCCCCCTTTCTCTCCCGCCACTCTCTTATCTCTCCGACCCTCCCCCTTTCTCTCCCGCCACTCTCTTATCTCTCCGACCCTCCCCCTTTCTCTCCCGCCACTCTCTTATCTCTCCGACCCTCCCCCTTTCTCTCCCGCCACTCTCTTATCTCTCCGACCCTCCCCCTTTCTCTCCCGCCACTCTCTTATCTCTCCGACCCTCCCCCTTTCTCTCCCGCCACTCTCTTATCTCTCCGACCCTCCCCCTTTCTCTCCCGCCACTCTCTTATCTCTCCGACCCTCCCCTTTCTCTCCCGCCACTCTCTTATCTCTCCGACCCTCCCCTTTCTCTCCCGCCACTCTCTTATCTCTCCGACCCTCCCCTTTCTCTCCCGCCACTCTCTTATCTCTCCGACCCTCCCCCTTTCTCTCCCGCCACTCTCTTATCTCTCCGACCCTCCCCTTTCTCTCCCGCCACTCTCTTATCTCTCCGACCCTCCCCCTTTCTCTCCCGCCACTCTCTTATCTCTCCGACCCTCCCCCTTTCTCTCCCGCCACTCTCTTTTCTCTCCGACCCCCCTTTCTCTCCCGCCACTCTCTTTTCTCTCCGACCCTCCCCTTTCTCTCCCGCCACTCTCTTATCTCTCCGACCCTCCCCCTTTGTCTCTCTCTGACACATCTCTTCTTGTTCCTACCTTCTACACACATTAGTTTACAGATATTTAAATCGTATAATTATTTTAGCTCAAATTCAATATATACAAAAAAATTAGTTAACAAGTAGTGTCAATTTTTTTTCTATTTCGTAATTTATATTGCCTAAATATGTGTTTCTCTTGACGATATTGATTTTTAAGCTGATAATGAAAATAAATAATTGTTATTGTCTTCCTCTGTTCGCATCATGAGTCATTACTACTTTTCGTCTATTGTGTTGTGCTGAATAAAAATATCTACTTGTGCACTTGGCCAAGTCTAAGCTTCCGGTTCCTATGTTGTGGTGCCCCAAATCCCCTTCCGGTACTTCATTCTGGTGCCCCAAATCCCCTTCCGGTACTTCATTTTGGTACCCCAAATCCCCTTCCGGTACTTCATTTTGGTGCCCCAAATCCCCTTCCGGTACTTCATTTTGGTGCCCCAAATCCCCTTCCGGTACTTCATTTTGGTGCCCCAAATCCCCTTCCGGTACTTCATTTTGTTGCCCCAAATCCCCTTCCGGTACTTCATTTTGGTGCCCCAAATCCCCTTCCGGTACTTCATTTTGGTACCCCAAATCCCCTTCCGGTACTTCATTTTGGTACCCCAAATCCCCTTCCGGTACTTAATTCTGGTGCCCCAAATCCCCTTCCGGTAATTCATTTTGGAATACCCTTTCGGTACTTCATTATGCTAAAGAGCAAATCTTGTTGTTTATCCTTGCAAAAAAGCAACGATAGATACCAATGGTTATCTTTAGGCTCTCGCCGCATGGTCACTAATATTCACTAAATAGTAAATTCGTCTGTGACCACCCCGTGCCCGGCTCTCTGTCTTACTCAGAGAAATATATAAAATCGTGTGTTCGATAACTTGCTTATGCAGTGTTTTTTATTTGTCTCCTAAATTTATAAATTATGGTTTATGATGATGCATATCGCAGACTTGTCAATTTCGTATGAAAATCTAGTTTCTACTGCTATTGCTCCTATTGTGTAAATTGATCAAAATTATTTCTAACTCTTGCTGCACTTTTTTTATTCTGCCATTGGAAATTGGAAATGGCACCAGGTCAGTTCCGCTGCTCACCTTGTCTACTTTTGTGTCACCTTGCTTACCTAATTATGAAATATAATAAATAATACACTTAGATGAGTATTCTGTTTCTGATGAAAGATGCGTTAGAAGCAGTGTCTGAAGCTTTCATAACTAATTTCATGCTGCAATTTCTGCAAACGAAACTTCATTTTCTGTTTGAAGTCAGGTCTTATTTATTAATTTGAGTTAAGTTGCTTTCTGTTCTGTGGTTAGTGGCGTGTTTTCCTTAAGGGGTTGCAAAATGGTTTGTTGATAGTGGCGTGTTTTCCTTAAGGGGTTGAAAAAGGGTTTGTTGATAGTTTATCAACAAACACATTGTTGATACGATGTAAGCATGCCAAACATGTCTTCTAACAAGTTTTTACACCCCTAAGTGCTTTACAGTTGGTCGGTTTTTGTGAAGATTTTTACTATATAAAAATTCTCAGATAAAAATCAAAATCACATAAAAAAACCTTATGGCCAGTTTCCAATGAAGATGTTACAATTAAAATGAATTATGAAGAATGATTTACACTATGGAGTCAGAGCTTTTATGATTAAACTGGGAAAAAATCTACAGAAACATGCCTCACGATATTCAATAAAACAACCTGTGTAAAAATAGCGAATCTCGACAAAAGAAAGAATCGCGAAAGAAAATCGTGGTCTCCAAGAGAAAAAGTAGAACTATTTATCTTGCATATCTAATATTATGAGTATTTACCAGCCCAGTTGCTCCTATGGGCTGTAATTTGCCAGGCTTTCGCACACGCCAGCAATTCTGGACAATAGCTATCATTTTACTATCTGAATTTTGTGGTCTTTGCGCAGGTACTCGTATAAGTGTCGTCAAGCGTTTTTTTCTGGCCAATACGCTCGTAAAAGTTCGCCTCCCATAATGCTGAGACGTTTTTCTCAAAGAGAATGTTTCCATCTCTCGCCTGGCTTTTTTCATCGAGGCCCTTACAAAAAGGTACCTTAATAGGCAGATAGTCTAGAGCGCTATCCAATGTGTGCAATTGTCTAATTTTTTGGCCAGTAGAATTCGCACCACTACTCTTGTTGTGTACTGAAGCGAGAGGTGGGCTGGCAGACGGTGGTCCCACCAGGTTCGGTCAGTGCACTAAAAAAGAGCTATCAAATCGAGGACTCGACAGAGAGTGCGACTGAAGGGGTAAGAGAAGGCGAAAAAGGACCTGTTGCTGAGCACGAGAATACGTATTACTCGCTCTTAACAATGAATAGCTTTGCCTCGGGGCGAAGGGAGGGGGTTGGACACTTCAATTCATCATTCAGTTCAAACTGCTGTCAAGCAGGCTTCTGGGGGGGACGTTGGCAGCTGAAGCGATAAAAGCGGGCCCCCGAGGCTAAGAACGAGGTTTTACAGCGAGACACACACACCAAGAAGTCTGTCTTTGATCATTGTTTCCGGAAAAAACCGAATCAAGGAATTTTTTCAAGCCAGCAGCAAAACTATACTTAATAATTTAACGTTTCTGAGATTTCTTACAGCTTAGGTTCTTAGTAAAGTACAGCTTTCTAGTAACTGATAGGTATGTCATTGTCTAGCAGACCCTCTTTTAAATCCGTAGCTTCTTTCAGATTAACGACACCTAAAAAAATTTAATGCTTGCTGGCGGTCGGTTCCCACCATCAGGTCAGGTCGGCGCAGAATGTCGACTTCGACGACGTCCCATCAGCAAAAGGCTGATCGGTGGCTGCAAGAAAACCGCGAGGCCGTGGAGTCGCCCAGCCTCGGCTGCACCCAGCAGGCCCTGCTGGTTCAACAAGCCAAGCAGGCGGTTCTGCTCGACGAGATCCGCGCTCTGGAGGGCACGCTGGACGATTCCAACAAGTCCGCGTCGGCCTGCCTCGCCAAGCTGAAGGCGCTCGAGAGTCAGATCGGCGTCAACCAGGAGGCGCTGACTTACCTGGAGCAGGTGACGTCGCTCGAGACGGTGTTCATTTCGGCGGGACAACAGGTGATGGAGAAGGCGCTGCAGATGTCCACGGTGACGGACGGAGTAGTCCTGGAGGCCAAGAAGGTGAGTAACTCGAGGTGTTTTTTTTTCGAGGTGCTGGGGACCAATTTAACACCTACTGCTTGTCAGTGAGTAGTCTGCAGTAGCCGATGGTCATCATCACACGAAGTTCAGTGATGAAGCAACTCTGAAATGGGAAAATATCCCTCGCAGGAGCTGTCGGCCGAGGTTGGGGGCGCCTGGAGCTGGGTGAGTCAGCTGGCCGACCTGAACCGGCTGCACACGCGCAACGCCGCGGACTACCAGGCCTTCCACCACAGTGCCTACGAGCTCAACGCCTTGCTGAACAGCCGCGCCAGCAGCAGCAGCGCCGCCATCGCCGCCATCCCCGCCAACGGGATGCTGGGCTCCATCAAGCGCATGAACACCGTGCTCACTGTGAGTTTTTCATCAACGCACTTGATGCCACGCGAATGCTTGACGGCACAGAAGCCGCGCCCGTCAACCCCCCGCAGGACAACTTCGCCCAGTTCAACAGGCTGTGGCAGCTGGCTGGCGACCTGACGCAGCGCAGCCGAGCTGTCGTGCCGCTGCAGCAGCGCTTCAACGCCGACGCCACTCCGTTCGCTGGCAAGAACGTGTTCAAGTTCGATGACGGAGAGGTGAACGCGATTTCTAACATATTTGCCTGGGCTGTACCACCAGCGAAGCGAGTCTAGGTTCTCAGAAGAGGTGCCTCATCCTCCCATATACTCGTCTCTCACCCATCTCACAAAGCACTTCTTCCAACGCCATGCAAGCCAGGCATCGGTCTTCTAAATCTCTCTATCAATTCTTCCCTTCATCTTAAATTCTGGCTATCCATTTGGCGACCGCTCATTGATGTTATCCTCTAGGCAGCCACAGAACCATCCACCACTGCATTGTGGCATCACAACTAACCAGCTGTAGGGCTGCTGATCGTTTTTTGGGTGATGCCTGCCTCAACCTCGTCTACTTTTCCCCCAACAGACTGTGCTGGAGGCGGGCGAGGAGGTGACTGTGATCGACAACTCGCAGTCCTACTCGTGGAAGGTCAGGCGCTCCGACGGAAGCGAGGTTGAGGTGCCGAGCACCTGCATCTGGCTGGCTCCAGCAGATCCTCAAGCTGTGCAGCTGGCCATAGGGTTTGTTGCATCCGCAGTTTTTGATAGGCTTTGACATCTTGACTGAAATTTTTAACTGAAGGAACGCTATTCATAAAAGTATGCGATTGCTTATTTCAGGTTGAGGCAAAAGCTGTTGAGCACATGGTCGCAGGTTCTGCGCAATCTCCGCCAATGGAGCGCCAATTTCTTTGATTCCTACCTGACTAACCTGCTGAAAAATCCTACGGTGAGTCAAATTGAATGCCTATAGGTACTTGATCGACCAGTGTGGTTGCTACTTAACACTCCCCCTTTCCCTAGCAGACAATCAGCTCGAAGATCAAGGGCCGTGTGACCGATTTCCTTGATAGCCTACGACAGGCCAGTCGCACCTACCTTGGCGTCGATAATCAGCTCAGCGACAGGCTTGTCAAATCAGTCGACAAGTTGAAGGATCGGTTAACTATAACCGGTGAGAATCCAATCTGTCTTTTGCAAACTGCTAATAGTTGAATGGCTATTTTCTTGGTTCGGCTTAGCGTTTGAAACGAATAACCGAATTCTTCTCTCCAGAAGGCCCACTTGGATCTCTAGTGGAGAGCGAGCTCGTACTTCTGCAGGCCTGCCTGACGAAACTGTTGGAACACTTGAACGAGTGGCAAATTTGCTCGCAGGAAGCTCTGGAAGCCCAGGAGCTGAGCCGGGCCGCTGTGTCTGAAGAGTCCTCGGCAGTCCTGTCTCGCATCGAGCTGCTTACGTACGTTGGCTAATTAGGTCGCACTATTTCAGTATGAATATTAATTTGTAGTTTCGTCCAATTATTTTTGCAGGCAGTTACAACAGGAATCTGAGTCTAAATTCGAGGAGTTACAAGTGTCAATCAAGAATTGGAGGCTAACTGATGTCAGGTCGAAGTTTGCTATCAATCAGGTAGGAGTCGTTTTAGGAGGTCAGTTAAGTTTCTCATCACCCTAAATTAGAAGCAATTTGGGGCCCTTCAGGGGGGCGCAGACAGACATTTTAAATCACTCATGTACACGACGGATTGAAAAATCTCACCGAGAAGGCCGAGAATCTCTCCAAACAGCAGAAAATCCCCAATACGTAGAAAAATCTCCGGCGGCAGGTAAAAAATCTTCTCCAGCCAGTAAAAATCCACAAAAAAATTATAGAATCTTCTGAGTATATGGAAACTCCTCTGAGCGGGTAGAAAATCTCCCCCTGAGTCCCCCAGCATGTAGAAATTCCATAGCTCTCGTCTTGCCAGCGAAATCACTTGGAGGATTTATCCGGGCTTCAAGACCATCAGATTGATAGGTTGCAAAGCACAAGAAAGCATAAAAATTAATTGACTATTGAGACATTCGAAATTGGTTATTTACAAGCTTGTACACGATAGTTTTATACCCTTTAGCATTGTTAAGATTTGAGATAGCTTTTGATTTTTTCGATTTATGGAATGAGCCTTGTAATTCTAATTTGAATAATTAACCCAAACACAGCAGAGAGCGCAGCTCCCGCTATTGTACGATCGGTCATCGCTTGCCACAATGGACCGCGTCACCGGATTACAGCGGGCTGAGCTGTACAACGCCAAGGCTTCGGAGCCGAGAGTTCAGACGTCAGCCAGCGAGTCCAGGGCCCCGGTTAGCTACAGCGTCAGCAGCAACTCCAGCCAGAAGACCAAGCCAGCGGCCACAGTGATTGAAGGAGGCTGTCATGCATCAACAAAGGAGGATCAAATCGATATTGACAAGAACATCGTCGAGGTCGTCAAGAGCTCCCGCAACCCTGTTAGAGACACCGGAGTCTCCACCCAGGATTTCCATACTAGCGTTTTGAGCTACGTGGAGGAGCGCAAATCGGAGTTCTCTGCCCTCTTCGCCTCTTGGGCCGATTTTGATGCCCAAGTTCGCAGTTATGTGCTGCAGCGCAGAGAACAATTCACCGCGTTGCTTGGAATCCAAACTAAGGAAACTGCTTCCAAGACTAAATCTGCGACGACAATTTTGTCGGGGACTGATAAAGTAAACATCGTTTCGAGTGGCTGTTATCGCGAAGCTGCAGAGCCAGCTAATTCAGAGCAGGACTTGCGGTTGTTGGCACTGAATTACATTAAAGAACACCAGCCGGAGTTTTCTGCCATCTTCTTTTCGCGGAGCGACTTCAAAGAACATATTCGCCGTCACTTGCTAGAACACAGAGAAGAATACAAATTCCTTCTGGAAGACAAACAAACGAAAAAGCTAGCAGTTGAACTTCAAAGGCCAATATTGCGCATATCGCAGACAGAGTGCTTCAGGGAAAACAGCACTAAAGAATCTGGCATGCAGATTAGACCAGAATCACCTAAACCAGCAGCAACCGAAGCCTACAAGGAGTCAGTAGAAAAATTAACAGAAATAAAGAACTCGGGAAGTACGCAAGAGTTACAAGTTGCAACTACTGGCATTCAGCACACAATGCAGGCCCCAGTTATCTTTTCGCATGGTGCTTTTAAAGAGATAGCAGCCGCAAATTCTTCCGTTTTTACTAAACCTAAGGTACATTTTGCTGCAACCGGTTGCTTTAAGGCAGTGGAGGTAGATGAAAATGAAGTAATGATAAAAGAAAAAGAGAAAGTTTACGCTTCAACATCATGTCACAAGAAACTATTTGTAAACTCAGGGTCTCTGTCATTTAAACCAGAAGTCGCGGCGTCCGGATCCTTTAGAGAGTCGTCATACCAACAGAGTGGCGCCAGTTTTATACAGAAGATAGACGTTTCTGCGACTGGATGCTTCAGAGAGACCTTCCACGCACAGAGCGCCGCTAGATTCGTCCAGAAGATCGAAGTCGCAGCGTCCGGATCCTTTAGAGAGTCGTCATACCAACAGAGTGGCGCCAGTTTTATACAAAAGATAGACGTTTCTGCGACTGGATGCTTCAGAGAGACCTTCCACGCACAGAGCGCCGCTAGATTCGTCCAGAAGATCGAAGTCGCAGCGTCTGGATCCTTTAGAGAGTCGTCATACCAACAGAGTGGCGCCATTTTTACCCAGAAGATAGACGTTTCTGCGACTGGATGCTTCAGAGAGACCTTCCACGCACAGAGCGCCGCTCGATTCGTCCAGAAGATCGAAGTCGCAGCGTCCGGATCCTTTAGAGAGTCGTCATACCAACAGAGTGGCGCCAGTTTCGCACCAAAGATAGACGCTTCTTCGACTGGTTTTACCCAGAAGATAGACGTTTCTGCGACTGGATGCTTCAGAGAGACCTTCCACGCACAGAGCGCCGCTAGATTCGTCCAGAAGATCGAAGTCGCAGCGTCTGGATCCTTTAGAGAGTCGTCATACCAACAGAGTGGCGCCAGTTTTATACAAAAGATAGACGTTTCTGCGACTGGATGCTTCAGAGAGACCTTCCACGCACAGAGCGCCGCTAGATTCGTCCAGAAGATCGAAGTCGCAGCGTCCGGATCCTTTAGAGAGTCGTCATACCAACAGAGTGGCGCCAGTTTCGCACCAAAGATAGACGCTTCTTCGACTGGTTTTACCCAGAAGATAGACGTTTCTGCGACTGGATGCTTCAGAGAGACCTTCCACGCACAGAGCGCCGCTAGATTCGTCCAGAAGATCGAAGTCGCAGCGTCTGGATCCTTTAGAGAGTCGTCATACCAACAGAGTGGCGCCAGTTTCGCACCAAAGATAGACGCTTCTTCGACTGGTTTTACCCAGAAGATAGACGTTTCTGCGACTGGATGCTTCAGAGAGACCTTCCACGCACAGAGCGCCGCTCGATTCGTCCAGAAGATCGAAGTCGCAGCGTCCGGATCCTTTAGAGAGTCGTCATACCAACAGAGTGGCGCCAGTTTTATACAAAAGATAGACGTTTCTGCGACTGGATGCTTCAGAGAGACCTTCCACGCACAGAGCGCCGCTCGATTCGTCCAGAAGATCGAAGTCGCAGCGTCCGGATCCTTTAGAGAGTCGTCATACCAACAGAGTGGCGCCAGTTTTATACAAAAGATAGACGTTTCTGCGACTGGATGCTTCAGAGAGACCTTCCACGCACAGAGCGCCGCTAGATTCGTCCAGAAGATCGAAGTCGCAGCGTCCGGATCCTTTAGAGAGTCGTCATACCAACAGAGTGGCGCCAGTTTTATACAAAAGATAGACGTTTCCGCGACTGGATGCTTCAGAGAGACCTTCCACGCACAGAGCGCCGCTAGATTCGTCCAGAAGATCGAAGTCGCAGCGTCCGGATCCTTTAGAGAGTCGTCATACCAACAGAGTGGCGCCAGTTTCGCACCAAAGATAGACGCTTCTTCGACTGGTTTTACCCAGAAGATAGACGTTTCTGCGACTGGATGCTTCAGAGAGACCTTCCACGCACAGAGCGCCGCTAGATTCGTCCAGAAGATCGAAGTCGCAGCGTCCGGATCCTTTAGAGAGTCGTCATACCAACAGAGTGGCGCGAGTTTTATACAAAAGATAGACGTTTCTGCGACTGGATGCTTCAGAGAGACCTTCCACGCACAGAGCGCCGCTAGATTCGTCCAGAAGATCGAAGTCGCAGCGTCCGGATCCTTTAGAGAGTCGTCATACCAACAGAGTGGCGCCAGTTTCGCACCAAAGATAGACGCTTCTTCGACTGGTTTTACCCAGAAGATAGACGTTTCCGCGACTGGATGCTTCAGAGAGACCTTCCACGCACAGAGCGCCGCTAGATTCGTCCAGAAGATCGAAGTCGCAGCGTCCGGATCCTTTAGAGAGTCGTCATACCAACAGAGTGGCGCCAGTTTCGCACCAAAGATAGACGCTTCTTCGACTGGTTTTACCCAGAAGATAGACGTTTCCGCGACTGGATGCTTCAGAGAGACCTTCCACGCACAGAGCGCCGCTAGATTCGTCCAGAAGATCGAAGTCGCAGCGTCCGGATCCTTTAGAGAGTCGTCATACCAACAGAGTGGCGCCAGTTTCGCACCAAAGATAGACGCTTCTTCGACTGGTTTTACCCAGAAGATAGACGTTTCTGCGACTGGATGCTTCAGAGAGACCTTCCACGCACAGAGCGCCGCTAGATTCGTCCAGAAGATCGAAGTCGCAGCGTCCGGATCCTTTAGAGAGTCGTCATACCAACAGAGTGGCGCCAGTTTCGCACCAAAGATAGACGCTTCTTCGACTGGTTTTACCCAGAAGATAGACGTTTCTGCGACTGGATGCTTCAGAGAGACCTTCCACGCACAGAGCGCCGCTAGATTCGTCCAGAAGATCGAAGTCGCAGCGTCTGGATCCTTTAGAGAGTCGTCATACCAACAGAGTGGCGCCAGTTTTATACAAAAGATAGACGTTTCCGCGACTGGATGCTTCAGAGAGACCTTCCACGCACAGAGCGCCGCTAGATTCGTCCAGAAGATCGAAGTCGCAGCGTCCGGATCCTTTAGAGAGTCGTCATACCAACAGAGTGGCGCCAGTTTCGCACCAAAGATAGACGCTTCTTCGACTGGTTTTACCCAGAAGATAGACGTTTCTGCGACTGGATGCTTCAGAGAGACCTTCCACGCACAGAGCGCCGCTAGATTCGTCCAGAAGATCGAAGTCGCAGCGTCTGGATCCTTTAGAGAGTCGTCATACCAACAGAGTGGCGCCAGTTTTATACAAAAGATAGACGTTTCTGCGACTGGATGCTTCAGAGAGACCTTCCACGCACAGAGCGCCGCTAGATTCGTCCAGAAGATCGAAGTCGCAGCGTCTGGATCCTTTAGAGAGTCGTCATACCAACAGAGTGGCGCCATTTTTACCCAGAAGATAGACGTTTCTGCGACTGGATGCTTCAGAGAGACCTTCCACGCACAGAGCGCCGCTAGATTCGTCCAGAAGATCGAAGTCGCAGCGTCTGGATCCTTTAGAGAGTCGTCATACCAACAGAGTGGCGCCAGTTTTACCCAGAAGATAGACGTTTCTGCGACTGGATGCTTTAAGGAATGGTCATATTATTTGGGGAAAGCAAACTTTAAACAAAATATTGAGCTTTCATCCACTGAGAGCTATCGGGAGCTAAATTATGTTACGTCTGCACTCGCTAAATTTTCTGAGCTTAGCGTTGCAGATTCGAGTTGCTTTAAAGAAAATTCCTTGTCTTTATCTGCAGTTCACTTTACAAATTCTAAAAGTTTTGTTGCCAGTGGCTGCTTCAAGGAGCAAATGCCTGTTACTGGATTAGCGTCAACTTGCTCCTCTAAAGAGATTGAACTGACCCAATCGTCTGCTAGCTTTCCGCTTAATTCTTTAACAGCACAGTCTGATTTCAGGAGGCAAGATGCTGCTTTTGAAATTGACAAAGCCAGCAGTTCCCTATTATCGACTCGTGCTAGCAAGCCAGTCGTCAATTCAGGCTGCGAATTTGTAGAGACAAGTCCCGGAGCTCATGTAGACGCGATACAAATTTTTGAGGATCGCCGTAGCCCTGCGTAAGTACTTAAGTTTTCTACATTTAGTTATCCAGTATCCGTCTTACTTTTTTATCCTACGTGTTTTTTCAGATTTTCGGTAAGGGTCAGTGAAAGCAGAGGAACGGGCAAAGAAATCAGAAGCTCCGAAGCGCAAACCGACCTAAACTACAAGTCCGTGCTATGGAACATGTTTGCACTGCTAAACGGCCATATCGACATCAACCTCTCCTTCATAGTTTCTTATTTCGGAGTTGAAGCTTTCGCTCGCGAGTACATGCTACTCCGAGAATTTCGAAGCGTTGCTACGCAAGCTGGCGAAGGAGGGGAAGTCGAATTTTTGGCAAAGTCAATTGGAGGCGCCGATGTCACTCCGAGTAGGTCGTTTCAACTGCACTCGAGCGGAAGAGTTTCCAACCAATCAAGCAGTCACGTTCACGCACAAGTCTCTCGCCTCACTGAGTCCGGTGTTGTTAGAATCAGCGAATCGGACGGCGAGATGCTCGATCTATCGGACTCGACCGCTAGAATTTCGTCTGCTCAGGGGCTATCTGTAGGATCAACTGGTTTCGTTAAGACCACTTTAGGCAACGAATACGCGGCATCCGGGTGGAGAACGGAGTCGGCGTCGGTTAGGCCTCACGGTGGTATGTCTTCTCACATCACTGGATCAGGCTCTGGCAACGTTGGTGCAGCGAGCGGTGGGATAATCGACCTGTCAGACTCCCCAAGCTCAATTGGTCGGGTCTCAACTGGTCAGCATCATACAACTGTCAGCTCCGGCTCCCGTGGACACGCGCTGTTCGGAGAAGGTGTCAACAGCCTTCACCAATCTGTCTATGCAGTCGGCGGCACGCAGAGAGTCAGTGCGTCGATGTTGGATGCCAGCACGAGAGGCGGCGGCGGCAGCTCCGGTGGCGTAACTCAATACTCCACCACGGAGGGCCGCGTTCTGAATCTGTCGGAATCTGTCGGCCACAGCAACAACCTGCTGGGATGAAAAAAATGCGATGCGAAAGCTGAATTAACAGTTATGCTGTTTGTTCCCCAACATTTATTAAATAACAATTAGAGCAATATTTATCATTTTATGGTCTTCAAATATTCAAGTGATTTTTTTAAAGTTTTATTTATTTTTACTTTGTTATCGCTAGTTTAACAAAAGTGTGCTTTTGTGACCGATAGTATTTTGAAAACATTTCTAATTCCGTTACTGACAGGCTGTGCCTTGTCATTATTAAGTAACTATATTTATTTATTCCCAATCCTAGTTAGAGTTGGTTATTTTCCTTCTTAACAAATTAATTCAATTTTTCTCGGAACCAGTGTTAGCTGGACTATAAATGGGGCTATAAATGCAGGTTTAATACCGCTAAGGAAATCTAACTTCGGTTACATTGATAGCTGAATGATATCGGTTTCGAGAAAGATATTTATGTGTCATTATTATTTTTCCCAGAATAGTTTTTGCATAATTTAACATAAAGTTTTTTTTAACCCAGATTTTTTAAAAACCTTTTTGCAGCTCAAAAATCTAACACTTTGATAAATATAACGGATATTTTTTGAACATTTAGGCATAGCTAACACAATTTTTTTATTGAGAACCTGTTTGACTTGATGGCTTGATCATTTGATACTTTGGTAGAAATAGGGGAGAATTGGGTTAATGGCCTTCGAAAGAAGTTTGAACGAAAGTTAGGCAACCTCTTTTCTTGTGGTGAACTTTCCAAATTCAAAGCGGTATCTGAGCTTTTTTGGTCTTTATCAGACATTAGTGAAAGAATATATGCAGGTAAATATGGTTTTAAAAACAATTCAAGTTAAAAAAGACGAAAAAATGGTTTCTGTCATCGTTTTATTCTGGATTGTGTAAAACAATGATTGTAATTAATGCACAAAAATTACATTTTATTGCATTTTTAATGTTTTTGTTTTTCGGCACTGTTTACTCTACTTAAAGTAGCAACAATAAAGTACAGCTGTAGATTTTTATCGTACAATATAGTACATTGCCCAGAAAATATTTTTTCATTATGAAAGATTCAAAATCTTTGGAATGTAATCTTTAACTTTCGAAAGGTTTTTAGATTTAAATGCTAGTTTTTTGCCGTTTTCAGGGTAAAAATTCATTAAAGATATTTTATAGCTAACCGGTTTGATTTTGTTTTATTGTTGATTCAAACTGTCATAAACTGAACTGTCAGAAGCTAAGTTTAGATTGCTAGAACGCACTCATTATCAAATTCAGTCTACAGCTGACGCAGTCGATATGTTAAGATATTGCGCAAAAAAAAAATTGCGCAATCATCCTACTAGATAGAAACGTAAACGTAATGGATTTATTGAATTATGAACAGTTTGACTGATAACTGGGTGCATTATCCGTTGCGCTGACACCAATGATGCCAACTTTATGCTTTTACATAAGCTCATTAATTTTGTTATGAAAGTTTCAAATGTCCATTTGGGCATTCTCAAATTTAGGGTACCCATGCACTTGCGGTCTCGGGTTAATTTCCTAAGAGCAAAGCTTCTCAAATTATCAGAATGGTTAAAAGAAGGCAAATAACTTTTGGTTTTGAAAGCAGAGCCACAGTGCAGAGTTACTTTTAACGGGTCACAGATATGTACAATGCATGCCCTCTGTTATCTCTATAATTGAGGCCTTTATCTGTAAGGAATCCAGTAGCAGCCCCAACGAAACTTATATAAATCTATTTTTCAGCAAAGTCGCATTACTTCGAGTTGTTACGAGTAGTTTTCCTCAGTGCCTGACCAAATGACCTCGCTGCCTAAGAAAAGCGCTTACAGCAGCGCCGAAGAGAGAGAGCAGCACAGAAGGGAGCTGTCTTCCCTGCTGGATATTGCCGGTGTTGAGTACCGTTTCGTGCTCTTCCGCGGTGTCCCGGTGAGCCCGTTTCCCGGAGTTAAAAAGCGCGTGCAGGTAGGGTAAAAAGTTTTCTTGGTTAAGCCTAAAATTTTCACTTTTTAGTTAATAAAAAAGTCATTTTACTAATTTTATTAAAATAAAAAATGCGATAATTAAACTTCACATGGTGCAGAGTCTGCGAGTGCTGAAAAAGAGGTGTGAATGCTGATGCAGAGGGTGTGAATGCAGATACAGAGGGTGTGAGTTCTGATGCAGAGGGTGTCAGCGCTGAGGGTGTGGGTGCAGATAAAGATGGTGTAAGTGCCGATACAGAGATAGAGAGCAGGGGGCGAGTGGCTCGACGGTCTAGCGCGTCTGCCTCGTGTGCCACTGGTCCCAGGTTCGAACCCGCGTTATAGGTTGAAATTTTTCCCTTGAGCGGTTTCGTGTGCAGGGTCACTTTATTTGGGGCCTTGTGCACGAATTGGTTGGGCTATGGGCCAGCTGTGCAATTTACGCCCATGAGGGCAACCCCCCAAGGCATAGAGAGTGTACATTCCTGGAACTGCCGCTTGTACACCCTATGTGAGTGCGTGACTGGGTGCCGGCCTGTGTGTGTCTATGCCTGCATACCGTATTTAATGTGACTGAACGCGCTTCAGGAGTCAGCGCAATGGACAGTAATCGCCCGTCATTGGTTGTGGGACGATGTCGCTTTAAGCGTCAAAGTGCCTACAGCCTCCTGCAGATTTAGCTTCTCGCACTTAATTTCACAGGACTACTGGAACAGCTTCCGGCCGAGACAGTCCGATGTCTGGGTGTGCGCCTTCGTGAAGTCAGGCACGCACTGGGTGAACGAGATGGCGCACATGCTGCTCAAGGTAAACCTTGATTGATTGAAACTTGACTTCTAGCCTTGATTTAACTTTAGAAATTTCGAGCAAGTTAGGAAAAGCCGCTTTTGAAAAAAAACTGCAGGGCAACACAGAAGCCGGCAAGACCAAAGAGGAATTCATGCTTGAGCGCGTTGACTGTCGTGTCCTGGAGAGCCTACCGAATCCCCGGCTAATGAACACTCACCTTCATTACAGCCAGATGCCGAAACAGATTCTCTCCAGCGGCCAAGGCAAAATCATCTTCATCAGCAGAGATGTCAGAGACGTGGCCGTGTCACTGTACCATCACCAGCGAACTCGCGCGGCCGATAATGAGACCCGCTACGACACAACCTGGCAGGCGCATCTCGATACGTTTTGTAAAGGCCTGTCTCAGAATGGCTCCTGGTTCGACTATATCAAGGTTTGTGCTGCCTGTCGTCTGTATTTAAGCAGTGTGTGTTACTGCTTTAGGGCAGTGAGCTTTTGAGGTTGCTGCTTTAAAATGATGCAATGAGTAACAAGCAATGTAGATTCGGAGTGAGGTACATCGGGGGTGAGGTTGGTGCTTTGGGTGCAGTGTACATCGGGGGTGAGGCTGGTGCTTTGGGTGCAGTGTACATTGGCGGTGAGGTTGGTGCTTTGGGTGCAGTGTACATTGGCGGTGAGGTTGGTGCTTTTCAGAAGTGGAGGCGGAAGATATGGAGTACTGTAACTGTGAGCTGTCTGATTTCTTTTTTTGCAAAATGATCATCCTGCAGCCACAAATTCTCTTTTTAGGGCTGGCACGATGGATTTGTTAACAAAAACCCCGAAAATTTGTTGCTCCTCACGTACGAATCTATGTTGGCCGATCATCGGGGAACTATCAATCGTTTGGCGGAATTTCTCTTGACGGCCGAGCAGCGCAGCCGCCTTGATGAAGCATTTCTTGACCGCGTACAACGCCTAACAGAGTTTGAGCACATGCGCAAAGTGCATTCTAATAAGACAGCCATCGAAATCTATCGAAGTGGGAAGGTGAGGCTTTAAGACTCTTACGTGACAAAGTGCACTGAAAATCTAAGAATAATAAAATGCTTCTCTAATTTTCTTTCAACAGAGCGGCAGCTGGCGCCAGCAGTTCTCCGACTTGGACCTATTCGACTTTCGTACCCGACTGTTCGATCCCCTGAGCCCTGACGAGCAGCGACTGTTCCTGCACTATTCGAGCCTGAGGGATTGGAGCTGTTGAGACTTCGAGAGGATCAAGCATTGCCAACCTTCTAACTAATTCTTAAACTTCACTATTTTACTAAATGCCCATGCATGTGTAGGCGTGTTTGTATTTGTAGGCGTCTTTAAATGGTCATAAATTTAATTTTACGCTTGAGCTTCTTAAGACTTGATAGATAAATCAATTTCACTTTTTTTACTCCTTATTAAACCTCCAAACCCTTTTAATACTCCCTGACGCAGCGATCAAGTAAGACGAAAATGTACGCAGAGTTCTTTGACCATTTATTTGATGAACACAGGAAATGTACGCAAAATTCAACTAATTTGATGGCGGTGTAAACGAGCCTTTATTGCCCCTCCCCACGCCCGGGGGTTAGGAATTATGTACGAGTGTACATCAGTTGTGTACATTAGAAGACAGAAGTGTACATTACTGGGCTTTGCCCGCCCCTGACAAATTTGGATTTTATTACGCGTAATTTAAAAACATGGCCACTAGGAATTATACATAATTCACCTCGGAGGGCTTCACGTGACTCGTGAGGCTTTGCCTCGGAGTTTATTCATCGAGAAATACACAACCCGTGAGCCCGCGGGCGACTTATTTTCAGCAAGTCATAATCTCCGCCGGAGATTATCGCCATCTCCGTTCAGTGACTTTTATCTATGGTAGCTAACTAGCTAAACTAAATCTGCAGGAGGGCTGTAGGCACTTCGACGCTTAAAACGACATCGTCCCACAACCAGCGACTGGGCATGATTGTCCATTGCGCTGACTCCTGACTCCTTGGCATAGACACACACAGGCCGGCACCCAGTCACGCACTCACGTAGGGTGTACAAGCGGCGGTTCCAGGACTGTACACTCTCTATGCATTGGGGGGTTGCCCTCATGGGCATAAATTGCACAACTGGCCCAAAGCCAAACCAATTCGTTCACAAGGCCCCAAGCTAATGTGACCCTGCGCAGGAAACCGCGCTAGGGAAAATAGCCAATCTACAACGCGGGGTCGAACCTGGACCACAAGGCAGACTGTCTATGGTTGCGGAGATAGCTCGTACACTGCTAAGTAGGTCCGCGAGTTTAACAATAGCGAGATAGACAAGGCGAAAAGGGAGAGTGCATTACATAAATAGTCCCTATAAACTAAGACTAAACTCGTCCAAAACAAGTGTTTTAATAAAGGCTTAATTCAAATTTACACTTAATATGCTTGATTTATTCGTTATAAACGTTAAAAAGCTTCTGATCTTGAAGAAATGATTCTAGGGCTAGAGTGGATCTAAAACAAACAAAATCAAATATTAACGGGCTCAGCCTCTTCTATAAATAATGAAATACGAGTTGAATAACGTCAGTCTTAACGCTTAACTACAATTCTAAAGCAAAAGTTCAAAAAACGAATCTTAAAGTGCGTGCTAGCTAAGGATTCGAAAGTACGTCTTAAAGTTTGATCTCAAGATTTTTCATTGGAGAATTTTCTTTGCTATGGTTCAGGGGAAAATATGGCAAAAAATAGAATTTATTTTGCAATAATGTCTAAAACTAAATGTTGCCTAAGCACTACTAGCTGTTATGAGCACAACAAAGATGAGCTACTGGACGAAAATTTTCCTCAAAAAATTATCCACTTGTCAATAAGTCAGATTTGCTCATTTGCGCATAAACTGTCATGTCTCTCTCATCCAGCCCTGTCAACGCTAGACGTTCTCACTTGATCGTTGGGCCTATTCGAGGTGGCAAGTCCGGTGCCCAGCACCGACTCGTTGCCAGGCAGCGAGTTGCTGACGTCATCAATTTTCGACGGGCCGTGCTGGATTAGCAGAACGATCTGCGGGGGCGGCACATTTTTTTGCTTGTTTTATGCGTTTCTATCGGAAGAAAGCGAGAGAGAAATAACTAGATTAGATAAGATTAGATTAGATTAGAGTAGATTTAGATTTAGAGTAGATTTAGATTAGATTAGATTAGATTAGATTAGTTTGATTATATTAGATTAAATTAGATTTAGATTAGATTAGATTAGATTAGATTAGATTAGATTAGTTTATATTAGATTAGATATAGATTAGATTAGATTAGATTAGATTAGATTAGATTAGATTAAGATTAGATTAGATTAGATTAGATTAGATTTAGATTAGACTAGATTAAATTAGATTAGATTAGATTAGATTAAGATTAGATTAGATTAGATTAGATTAGATTAGTTTATATTAGATTAGATTAGTTTATATTAGATTAGATATAGATTAGATTAGATTAGATTAGATTAGATTAAGATTAGATTAGATTAGATTAGATTAGATTTAGATTAGATTAGACTAGATTAAATTAGATTAGATTAGATTAGATTGGATTAGATTAGATTAGATTAGTCCATTAGACTAGACTAGACTAGACTAGACTAGACTAGACTAGACTAGATTAGATTAGATTAGATTAGATTAGATTAAATTAGGTTAGATTTAGATTAGTTTGATTAGAGTAGATAGATAAATAGATAGATTTAGTTTTGCATCTTTCTTTTCTAGTAGTCATTGGACAGAGGACACTCGGAGTACTTTTTAAATCAGTGAGGCGCTGAAACTAAACCAACCTTGCTGCCGAACACGATAACCAGGGCGGTGGTGCAGCAGACTATGATGCAACCGTTCAACAATAGGAAGCGAAGATTGACCTCGCTGCCTGGCAGGACGAATGTCATCACAACTCCCAGAGCGCCCATCACCATGGTGTTGTAGACGCAGATGCCGATCTTCTTTGAGTCGTTCAGGCTCTCGATGTGGACTGCTCGGGTCTCCCAGGCGAAGAAGATGCCGAAAGCTAGGAGAAATCCTGCAATATAATCAGTTGGAATTAATTAAAAAGATTTAATTAAAGACAACAAATTTTTGTAGACGCAAGAGAGGAGCCGGAAGCTCGTAAGTTCGAGCTCGAGCTAGCTCTAGGAGACAATTAGCGTTGTTGAGCAAGGCACTTAATCCCGCACTGCTTAAGTCCCAACCCAGCTGAGATCGGGCACGAATGTGCGATGGGAAAATTCTAAAAAAATACTGGGTGGGTTTTGCGTACACAGCCCTCGGATGCGCCGCGCATATATACGTACTGAAGACAATTTACCTTTGTACCCCATGAAGACGCTAGTCCAGACGACCAAGTAAGTGCAGGTGCACGACTGCACAACTTTGGCTTCAACGGTGCCGCTAGCAATTGATTCCTTGCCGAGTTGCCATGGTAACAGTGGGTGATGTCGTTAATTATATTGTATTGAAAAAATCAACTGGATGTTAAAATTATAAATTATTTTACCAGCCCTCCTACCACAACGCCAAATTTCACGCTAGTGACGGACATAGGATCCAAAGTGGCCCAAAGGGTGAAGATCACAGCGTCCAGAGCGACCAAAACAAGGACTACAGCGGCCAGATGGTGGTCCTTGATAGCCTGAAATAAAGAAGCGTCGTAAATTGCTTCAGAACGCTTCATCTGCTACTTAGCAAGTCCGTCCTCCACCCGGGCCACTCACCACCCGGCGCAGATTCCTGTTGGCGAAGATGACGTGCACGCGCCAGGTCTTGGCCAGCATCGCTCCGTAGGCGATTGAGTAGCCGAAGCAGAGACTCGCCGACTGCAGCCAACACGAGGCGGCGTCCTGAGTCCAGCTGCCGCTGATAGCCGAGAAGACTGAGGACATGTAGCACAGAATGCAGCCAATGCCCATGAGATTGTTGATGTTTGGCGAAGACAATTTGATCAGTTTGATGTGCCGGTAGTGATGGTTCACGCTGATGCAGCCCACCGTGAGGCTGACACCGATGGCGCACAGGCACAGCACAATGATGGCGCTGATGCGGCTGACCACCTGCTGGTTGGTCACCAGCCTGGGCCGGTCTCTGGGCGGACTGCCGCCTGGAGATTTTGTTGGAAATGTTTCACATCATGTGTCTCTAGATACTAGTCAGTAAACACTACTATCCCTAGATATACCTCACCTGTATTCAGTGTCTCTAGAGGTACCTCACCGGTATTCAGTGTCTCTAGAGGTACTTCACTGCTATCCAGTGTCTCTAGATGTACCTCACCTGTATTCAGTGTCTCTAGAGGTACCTCACCGGTATTCAGTGTCTCTAGAGGTACTTCACTGCTATCCAGTGTCTCTAGATGTATCTCACCGGTATTCAGTGTCTCTAGATGTACCTCACCGGTATTCAGTGTCTCTAGATGTACCTCACCGGTGTTCAGTGTCTCTAGATGTACCTCACCGGTATTCAGTGTCTCTAGAGGTACCTCACCGGTGTTCAGTGTCTCTAGAGGTACCTCACCGGTATCCAGTGTCTCTAGATGTACCTCACCGGTATTCAGTGTCTCTAGATGTACCTCACCGTTATCCAGTGTCTCTAGATGTACCTCACCGGTATTCAGTGTCTCTAGATATACCTCACCGGTATTCAGTGTCTCTAGATGTACCTCACCGGCATCCAGTGTCTCTAGATGTACCTCACCGGTATTCAGTGTCTCTAGATGTACCTCACCGGTATTCAGTGTCTCTAGATGTACCTCACCGGCATCCAGTGTCTCTAGATTTACTCCACCACAAATTTATGAAGTAGCTAACCTGCAAACTGCAGATCGTCATTCCAGACTATAACATTCGAATAGGTGTCAATATTTCCCACAATGACTCGCTTGTAATCTAAAAATAGTCACGAAGAATAAAAAAAAATTCGACAGTATATTAATCCACTTATAGAACAAAGACTGAAAAAGTACAGCGACCGACTTTTGATTTGGTAGATGACGGCGTTGGCAAGGCGGTCTCCGTTTCCATCAAGTTTTACCCGACCCTGCGGTTTCAGTTGAAGTCAGATTTCACTGCTTAAATCCCGAGCAAATAAGCAATGCGCGTCCAACTCACGGTGAAACCGTTGAAGTCAATCGCTCGAATCTCTTCGAGCAGCTGATTTTTAAACGGACTCTCGTCAATGTCCAATCCGGTTTTGTACGGGTGCTTGGCTATTGTCCGATTCAGGGCCATGGCTGCTGCCAGCACCGCGTCCATGCGGATGCCCAGAGCGCTGATTGTCACCAAACTGCTCTTCAGGTGAGGGTACTCGACGAGGAACTGGCGAAACAGGTCACCGGATGTCTGCGGGCGTGTTTAACATCGCGTATGCCTGGATATCTGTTACACACGGGTGAGGATATCTGTTAGACACGGGTGAGGATATCTGTTAGACACGGGTGAGGATATCTGTTAGACACGGGTGGGGATATCTGTTAGACACGGGTGAGGATAACTGTTAGATACAGGTGAGGATAACTGTAAGACACAGGTGAGGATAACTGTTAGACACGGGTGAGGAGGATAACTGTTTGACATGGGTGAGGATATCTGTTAGACACGGGTGAGGATATCTGTTAGACACGGGTGAGGATAACTGTAAGACACAGGTGAGGATAACTGTTAGACACAGGTGAGGATAACTGTTAGACACAGGTGAGGAGGATAACTGTTAGACACGGGTGAGGATACCGTAACTATTAGACACGGGTGAGGATAACTGTTAGACACGGGTGAGGATAACTGTTAGACATGGGTGAGGATAACTGTTAGACACGGGTGAGGATAAGTGTTAGACACGGGTGAGGATAACTGTTAGACACGGGTGAGGATAACTGTTAGACACGGGTGAGGATATCTGTTAAACACGGGTGAGGATAAGTGTTCAACCCGGCCCTCACCACATTGCCCATGCCTGTCTCATTGCCAACCAGCAGCAAGTCGGACGTGAAGAACAAGGATCCCTCGGCGCCGGCCGCCAGATCTTCAAGGCTGCAGTCCTCCTGTCCCGGAGGAGGTGGCACGAAGGTCTGCGTGATGCCCAGCTGAATCCAAAAGTACTTCGGACCGACCAAATTGAGCTTTTTAATCTGAAAATTTGTTAGATTGATCCGCGTGTGTTGTGAATCTTCAAGGATATTGTTGGATTTTATTATTTGTGGGATACTTAATGGGATGGGAAAATTATGCGACAAAATGTAAGTTAACTTTTTAAAATGACTGAAGAAATTGTTTAAGAAGGGATTAAGAATCAGGGGATATTTACGGGGATTAAGAATCAGGGAATATTTATGGCGATTAGGAATCAGGGAATATTTATGGCGATTAGGAATCAGGGGATATTTTATGGGGATTAAGAATCATGGCATACTTATGGTGATTAAGAATCAGGGGATATTTATAGCGATTAAGAATCAGGGGATATTTATGGGGATTAAGAATCATGGCATACTTATGGTGATTAAGAATCAGGGGATATTTTATGGGGATTAAGAATCAAGAGATATTTTTGGGGATTAAGAATCAAGAGATATTTATGGGGATTAAGAATCAAGAGATATTTATGGGGATTAAGATTTAGGGTATATTTATGGGGACAAGGAATCATGTGATACTCGTGGGGATTTGGAATCATTGGGTATTCTTGAGGATTAAGAATCACGGGATATTTAGGAGCTTTAAAATAATGGCGTTTTATCGGATTAAGAATGCTGGACACTTAGAAGGGCATTATGGGATATTTAGGGGAATTAAAAGAATGATATTTTATTAGCAATATAGGAATTAAGAATGATGGGCTAACTATGAGGATTTTAAACACAATATAATGATGAAATTGACAAACGTTAAAAATTTTTTTACGAATTTAGATCATTACATTTTACGAGGTAAACTTATTTCGTGAGACAGTGGGATATTTCGTAAGTTTTGTTTTAATTTTCTCATCCACAAGCTAGGTTCAATCAATAATAGGTTGTTTTGGCTCCTTCTCACCAAGCACTCAAACTTTATGGTGTTCTCAACAGTGGCAGCCCGCACCACCACAAATATCCTGACGTCCATGTTCTGCAATGGTAGGAGCGTAATTTTTTCTAATAGAAAAAATTGGCCAGACTACTGAGAGTAGGCAGCGCGCGTAGGCTTACTATCATTCGCATTAGCTCGTCGGTCGGGTCAGTTTTGTACACGCCTCTGGCTGCTAGGGAAACATTGTAAGCCGGCATCAGCGCCTCGAATTGGGTTGAGATCTGAAGTTTTAGATTGGAGGAAAATTTTTTTGGGCCTCAGATCGACTGTAGAGTCTTGATCTCAATTTATGAATGTGCTATTAAAATCTTCTAGTTTCTAATCAGAAACATCCAATGTCTTTTCTCAATCGTCGCATGTCTCGTCCCAATTTTTACTGTCTAATCTCAACCTGAACGTGTCTAATCCCATCCTTCACGAGTCTAATCCCAACCTTCACGAGTCTAATCCCAACCTTCACGAGTCTAATCTCAACCTTTATGAGTCTAAGCTCAACCTTTACGAGTCTAATCTCAACCTTAACGAGTCTAATCTCAACCTTCGCGAGTCTAATCTCGATCTCTAATCCTATAAATTATCCTACCGAATACACGGCGTCGTAGTCGCTAGTGAGCAGGCCGATGAACTCCCAATTGTACTTTCGCAGAATCTGCATCACCCCGTGCAGGTAGATCGCGTCGGAGACGCCGACTCGAGAAAAATACGGATAGAAAAATTTGTTGCTCAACTCGGGCGAGGAGACACTGGCGGCTATCTGGAAATGAAGAAGAAGACGATTTTTTGGAACAAAATATATTCTCGCATGTCTCACCTTTATTCTCGCATATCTCACCTTTATTCTCGCATATCTCACCTTTATTCTCGCATATCTCACCTTTATTCTCGCATATCGTATCTTTTTTCTCGCATATCTCACCTTTATTCTCGCATATCTCACCTTTATTCTCGCATATCTCACCTTTATTCTCGCATATCTCACCTTTATTCTCGCATATCTCACCTTTATTCTCGCATATCTCACCTTTATTCTCGCATATCTCACCTTTATTCTCGCATATCTAATCTTTTTTCTCGCATATTCCACCTTTTTTCTCGCATGTCTCATCTGTATTCTTGCATATCTCACATTTATTGTCGCATAACTCGCCTTTATTCTCGCATATCTGAGTTTCTTTTTATTTCGCACTTATTTTACGCATCCTTATCTCTGGCGCTTGTTTCGATCTAAAATACCACAGATTTACTAACTAGGCTACTGTTAGTAGGCAAAAAAGAACTCGCCTCGGGCAGGAAGTAGTATTTGAGCACGTTGGCCAGCACAACGGCCTGATTGGCGTAGGCCGGGCCGAACATCAGCGCCTTGTTCGGCTCGCGCAGGTAGCCGTCGGCGAATTTCCTCACGGCGCTGCCTTGCAGGGACTGGAAATTATTTGTCTGTTTTTGTTTGACGGCGTTGGAAATAAACAAATTTAACTGTTGAAAGATCATCCACTGAGCAAATGTTGACTACGGGCTGCGAGATGAGGAAGATTTAGCGATTCTTAATGGGGATCTGGGAAGATTTAAGCTTTATCTGGGGATCTAGGAAGACTTTTGCTTAAATCTGTGGAACTGTGGGAAGATTTGTGGATTAACATGGGAATGTATGAAAATTTGTGCATTAATATGGGGATCTGGGAAGATTTTTGGATTAATATTGAGATCTGTGGGAAGATTTGTGGATTAATATTGAGATCTGGGAAGATTAAAGGATTAACATGGGGATCTGGGAAGACTGATGGATTGATATGGGGATCTGTGGGAAGATTGATGGATTAATATTGGGATCTGTGGGAAGATTGTTGGATTAATATGGGGATCTGGGAAGCTTAGCGGCTTAATATGGGGATCTAGGAAGATTTTTGGATTAATATGGGGATCTGTGGGAAGATTGGTGGATTAATATGGGGATCTGGGAAAATTGAAGCCTTAATCTGGGGATCTAGGAAGATTTTTGCTGAAATCTGGGGATCTTTGGGACGATTTGTGGATTAACATGGGAATCTATGAACATATGTGTATTAATATGGGGATGTGGGAAAATTTTTTAATTAATATTGAGATCTGTGGAAAGATTTGAGGATTAATATTGAGATCTGGGAAGATTGATAGATTAATATGGGGATCTGGGAATACTAATGGATTAATATTGGGATCTGTGGAAAGATTGATGGATTAATATGGGGATCTCGGAAGACTGTTGGGTTAATATGGGGATCTGGGAAGATTGATGGATTAATATGGGGGATATGGGAATATTTTTGGTTTAATCTGGGGATCTGTGGGAAAGTTTGTGGATTAAAATGGGAATCTGTGAACATTTGTGTATTAATATGGGGATCTGGGAAGATTGATTGATTAATATGGGGATCTGGGAAGATTGATTGATTAATATGGGGATCTGGGAAGATTGATCGATTAGTATGGGGATCTGGGAAGATTTGTGGATTAATATGGGGATCCGGGAAGATTTTTGGATTAATATTGAGATCGGTGGGAAGATTGAAGGATTAATATGAGGATCTGTGGGACATCTCACCTGCAAAGCGCAATGAAATTCGGCCTTCAACTGAAACGGAAATCCCTTATCCGTGAGGTTATTATTAACGTAGTCCATGGCGAACTGGTAGTACTCGACGTCGTATTGCATTGTGTCGTTGAATGAGCACAGCACCAGCGTGTGAATTGCCGAACGATTGTCGGCAGCAGACAGGGCTCCCGGAATTGTCAGTAGAAGCACTAGGGCCAGGATGAGGTCTGGTGTGTTGGCAGCTGTTCCCAACTGGACCATGGCGTCCGCATTTGCGTCTGGGAGAATTCTGCTTAGCTGCCAAAGTTAAAGATTCCTTCCAGCGGTGGCAAGATTTCCAGGCGAGGCTGACCACGCCGACTAGAGAGCTTTTTATACCGGAAAAATCGCCTTTTTTCTGCGAGTCCAAATTAAAGACACAGCCGACTGCGACACACACACACACATAGGTGGGAAAATTTCAGGGCTGGAACTGATAAATATCCCTTCTCATTATAGTTTTCCCCACGACTCAACTCGGACACGTTCCCACCAATCCAGCGGCTGTGCAATTTGAAACCAGCATTCCACACTCTCGAGGAAGTTGTAATTTTTAGCTTTCATCCACTGTCTTTCCTGCAATTACAGCCGGCATTGCAGGTGACTTTGTCCCAACTAAAGGCTTCATTATAGTGTGTATTCTTTAAAGGGCCGCGCAACTTGGTTAGTCTTTGACTTTTCTTGCGTCTAATTTGTAGAAAACTACGAGGCCACGGGAGTTGCTTTTTGAGCTGGAGTCAGTTTACTGAGAAAACGGTTGCTTTTCAATCAAGAAAACCGAGATTCGCTTCTGCGTATTAGTTTTGTATAATAATTCTGTCACAATTTTACTGTCGCAATGATGGTGTCGTCAGCCAAGTGGGCCAAACTGTTAGATGGATGGCTTTGCATTTCGTGAAGTTTGCGGCGTTTAACAAAATAACGGGCATCTTCCAGCGTGGCATTCCACTGTGGAGGCTTTTTCATTAGATGCCGATGCAGCTATTTTTAGCTTAATGTACATTGTTCACCGAAGTCGCTCGTACGTAGGCCGGGGACGGAGGCTGCTTTTTCTATTTTTAGAATCAGAGCGTTACCTTGGGCTTATCAGTAAATTCCACGCTGGAAAGTTGCATTAGCTCAGCAATTTGAACAATAATTTTGAGTTACGCGTTGGAGGAAACTGGCCTGGCGGACGGCAACCCCGCCACATCATCAGAATGGACAGTATAAATATAAGCGAAGATCCCACGGTGTCAGGCCATCTCTCAAGTCTCAAATCTTACACAACAGTGCATTCGAACCAAACAATACCAAAGCAGCAATCATGGGCGTCTGGCTATCCAAACTGCTAGAAAACTTCGTGGAAGGCGACCCGGCCAGGGTGCTGATGCTCGGCCTAGACGGGGCCGGCAAGACCACCATCCTGTACAAGGTGAAGCTGAACGAGACCGTCACCACCATTCCCACCATCGGGTTCAACGTCGAGGAGGTCCGGCCGTGCAAAGGCGTCAGCTTCACAGTCTGGGACGTCGGCGGTCAGGAGCGAATCCGCGCCCTGTGGCGCCACTACTACCAGAACGCCGAGGGCCTGCTGTTCATTGTGGACTCGGCTGATCGGGAGAGATTCGCCGAGGCGCGTCAGGAACTGATGGGCGTCCTTGAAGCCGACGAGATGCGCCGGGTGCCGGTGGTGGTGGTGGCCAACAAGCAGGACCTGCCGCCAGCCGCTAGCGTCGCCCAAGTCGCCGAGGCTCTGGCATTGCACAAGCTGACCAGCCGGCGATGGCACATCCAAGGCGCCACGGCCACGACCGGGGACGGGATCTTCGAGTCCATGCAGGAGCTCAGCAGGCTGGTCAAGGAGTTCAGGCGGACCCGTTGATGCTTTGAACCAACCGCAACTGACACAGCCAGAGTGACTCATTTTAATTAAGCCCGTGTGATTAATTCATCGCTTATTTTTGTAAACGACTGTTTCAATACATTCTTTTTTTTGTATAAAAATGATTGGTTTCTTTAAAAAATAAACTCCATATAGCAATATAATTCTTTCACACCTAAAGATAAAAGTATCTATTTTTAATTATTGAAAATTCTGAATTGATAAAGCCTAAGAACTTGATTGATAATATTTAAATTTAAGTATTTAGTAACATTAAATAAGTGGGACTACTCAGAAATAGACAGACAGACAGACACAGACAGACAGACAGCAGACAGACACACAGACAGACAGACAGAGAGACAGACAGACAGACAGAAAGACAGACACACAGACAGACAGACAGACAGACAGACAGATAGACAGACAGACACACACACACAGACAGACACACAGATGGTGACCTGTCGTATAAAGGCGAAAGCGGAAAGAAGGAAAATAAAACAATAAATCAAATTTTTCACAAAATTAACACAATCGTAACAATTTAATAATACACGAAATTATACGAGCTAACAATTAATAAGTTAGCAGGAAATATATATTTATAAACATTACGAATTGTAATTAACCCACAATGCAATAAAAATAACGTAAAAATCACAGAATTTGACCATTTTTCTTGTAATACTACTGCTACTACTACTAGAGTCAGTAGGATAGCGCGCAAATGACAACATAAGTTTCTTTAGCATCGAATCAAATAATCAAGCGGAGAACTAAAATCGAAAGACTAGGTAGTGGAAAAAGTTACTTCATTTTGGTTACACAAACTGACGAGAGATACAAGACATGGATCAGTGAAAGTGAAGAGAATAACACAGATACATACAAACAAAACAAAACGATACAAGCCTCAAGGGAACAAAATAAGGGGAGGAGAAAGCACATGCAGCCCATATCAACAGAGACTTGTTATAAATATAAATGTTTGAATAAGCATTTTTAATGTAAAATTCATGCATTTAGCAATTTTCAATAAAACAAGTCGTTGAAAAAGGCATGCAAATCGTTGATCCGAGATCAGATGTAAAAAGTGTTTGATCCTATCTGACAACCTGGGAAAATTAGCGATTTAATCTTGGGATCTGGGAAGATTAGCGACTTAATCGTTGGATCTGGGAAGATTAGCGACTTAATCTTGGATCTGGGAGGATTAGCGACTTAATATTGGGATTTGGAAGATTAGAGACTTTATCTGGGGATCTTGGAAGATTAGCGACTTAATCTTGAGATTTGGAAGATTAGAGACTTTATCTGGGGATCTTGGAAGATTAGCGACTTAATCTTGGGATTTGGAAGATTAGAGACTTTATCTGGGGATCTTGGAAGATTAGCGACTTAATCTTGGGATTTGGAAGATTAGAGACTTTATCTGGGGATCTTGGAAGATTAGCGAATTAATCTTGGGATTTGGGAAGATTAGCGACTTAATCTGGGAATCTGGAAAGATTAGCGACTTAATCTTTGGATTTGGAAGATAAGAGACTTTATCTGGGGATCTTGGAAGATTAGCGACTGAATCTGGGGATCTGGAAAGATTAGCGACTTAATCTTGGGATTTGGGAAGATTAGCGACTTAATATGGGGATCTCAGATTATCTACAATCTGGGGATCCTAATACCCCAGAAGATGCTGGCAGTTACAAGAACACGTACTCGTCAGTAGACAGGGTGGCGTAGCCGTCGCTGTGAAAGCTGATCTGATGCACGCGCAGCAGGGACTCCTCCAGCTCTGTGTAGGACTCCTGCTCCCGAAGGCTGGCGTCTGTGCCGATCGTGAAAAGCGGCAGGGCGGTGGCCACGGCCGAGTATGACGACGCCGAAGAAGCCGCACCAGCGTCGGCGCCTCGATCCTGCGGGCTGGCAGCGCAGACGTCCACCCGACGCAGAAAACTGTCGGCTTCGTCCCAGTTGCGGAGCAGAAATCCCAGCGCGCAGCTGGGATCTAATTCGGCCAGGCGGACCAGGCGCGGCTTGGCTCGGTAGTGCAGGCCCGGGCCCGCAGTGGCCGGCTCGCACACGTGTGGGTCCAGGCATAGCAACCGGTCGCCTTGGTAACCGAATATGTAAACAGAGTGGCGCGGCCGGCCGCCTAGCATTCCGACGCAGGCCTCGTCGCCTAGCAGCACCTTGGGGGTTGGCGATTTGGCGGCTGGTGATTTAAGGGCTATCAAAACGCTGCCAGTCCAACCTGCATGTCCGTAGTGATATTTCTGTGTCTGTCTATCTGTCTTTTTGTCTGTCTGTGTCTGCTGTCTGTCTTTCTGTCTGTGGGTCTGTCTGTCTGTCTGTGTGTCTGTCTATCTGTCTGTCTGTCTGTCTGTCTGTCTGTCAGTCTGTCTGTGTCTGTCTGTCTGTCTGTGCGTCAGTCAATCTGTCTGTCTGTCTGTCTGTCTGTCTTTATGTCTGTTTGTGTGTCTGTTTGTGTTTGTCTGTCTGTCTGTTTGTGTGTGTGTGTCTGTCTGTCTGTCTGTCTGTCTGTTTGTGTGTGTGTGTGTGTGTGTGTGTGTCTGTCTGTTTGTGTGTGTATGTGTGTGTGTCTGTCTGTCTGGATCTTAATCCCCTATAATAGTGGGATCTGTCTGTCTGTCTGTGTCTGTCTGTGTGTCTGTCTGTTTGTGTGTGTGTCTGTCTGTCTGTCTGTCTGTGTGTGTGTCTGTCTGTCTGTCTGTCTGACTGATTCACAATCGAATCCCAAGCAAGCATATCATGCTCGAATCCATCCCCGGCGCAGTCAGACCTGCAGCGCGGCCAGGTACATTGGGTTAGCCAGCCGGGCGCCGCCAAGCCACAGCGGCAGCAGCAGCAGGACGGCCCTGTTGTCGCGGAACGCATTAGGCCGCAGCATGTCCGCCAGCTGGTCCCGATTGATGCAGGACTGCCGGGCGACCAGCACCGCCAGCGTGGCCAGCAGGGGCTCGTAGGACGCGTCCTGATGTGCGGCGGAAGGGGATTTCAATCGGGACTGATTACGTCACTCTGCGAATACTATCGTTATCAATCAGGATTCAACAGTTGACATCCCATTTTTTAGAATGGGATTTCTAAAGATTAAGATGCTGCATGATCAGTCACGTGTCAGTAAGATGAGAACATAATTTAGAATTCATTCTAAAGTCATTGAAAAATTCACAAAGAGTAAAAATCCCATTCGATAAAAATCTTTAAAGAATTTAAACCCCCATAGGATCAGAATCATCATTATAGTGGGATTAGAATCTACAAGCATCAAAATGCATAAGTAGTCTTAATTCGAATCTACTCGACTTAAAAGGATTATAATCAATAGAGGATTCGAATCACTAAAGGATCAGACTACGTAAACGCAAGGAATCCCTAAAATATTAGAATCCTATAGGATCACACCCCTGAAGTATCTTAATCCCCATAGGATTAGAATTACTAGAGAATCAGAATTCTTATAGGATCAGACTCTCTATAAGATACAATCCCTATGGGATAAAAATCCCTGTGGGATAAAAATCCCTGTGGGATAAAAATCCCTGTGGGATAAAAATCCCTGTGGGATAAAAATCCCTGTGGGATAAAAATCCCTATGGGATAGAAATCCCTATGGGATACAAATCTCTATGGGATACAAATCCCTATAAGACACAAATCCCTTTAAGACAAAAATCCTTTTAAGATAAAAATCCCTATGGGATAAAAATCCCAATAGGATCTAAATCCCCATAGGATCAGAATCCTAATAAGATCGAATCCCACCTGCACGGCCAGCCGAACAGCTTCAGCAGCGGTTGCCGGCCCGATGCCCCGTCCAGCCGGAGTACCGCCGGCGTGGCTCAACAATCTGTGCAGCGAAAGCGGACCGGCAGTCTCGCTGAACAAATTCAACAGCTGGCCGACTAGCTGATGACCGGCGCCAATCTGCTGTCTGGGTCTCTGCTGATGCTGTTGCTGCTGCTGTTGTTGTTGAATCCGCCATCCCCTGCCCAGATGAAGCGTCTGCAAGGCGTTGCCTAGCAACATCTGGGCGCAGCGGTACATGCAGCCCCAGCCGGCGTCGGTGCTGAACTGGCGACGACCCGAGCGCTGCCGACCGCCGAGTTCCCTGGCGCTGCCACCTGCCGACGTGGCAGCAGAGGCCGACTGCTCGGCTGCGACCACGATCGGCTCAAAGTTCTTCCTAAAAATTGTGGCGCGGTGATTCTTTGAAAAAAAATATTTTATTCTCCTGGTGGGATTTGGGTGATTCTCCCGGTGAGATTTAGGTGATTCTCCTGGTGGGATTGGGGTGATTCTCTCGGTGATATTGGGATGATTCTCCCGATGAGATTTGGGTGATTCTCAGGTAAGATTGGGGTGATTCTGCCGGTAAGATTGGGGTGATTCTACCGGTGAGATTGGGGTGATTCTTTAGGTGAGATTGGGGCGATTCTCCAGGTGAGATTGGGGCGATTCTCCAGGTGGGATTGGGGTGATTCTCCAAGTGGGATTGGGGTGATTCTCCCGGTGGGATTGGGGTGATTTTTAGGTGACAATGAAGCAACTAACTTAAATATGGCTGTTATTACGGATTCTCCGAGTGATTAGACGAATTCATACGGTATGATTCAAGACTAAAGCATGCCTTTTAAGTTGCAACAACTTACCTATAGCAGGCAAAAAACCTAGAGGAGATATCCTCAGCCAGCTGTTTAGTCTGATCCGATTGATTAGTATCGTAAAATGCGCCCAGACAGCAGACTGGCTGCGATTTAGACAGTCTGAGACCGACGCTCAAATTCATGGAGTAGCGCAGGCTGTTCCAAAAGTCGGACATTGTGTCCTTGAACTGTTGTTGTTGTTGCTGTTGCTGCTGCTCCCGCTGCTTCTGCTCAGATTGGCGCATGTCCGAGTTGGCCTCATCCGGCGCGCCTCTGCCAAGGTCGTCGGACTCGAATTCGTACACATCGTAGCCATTGCGGCTGCGATCCACCTGTACAAAACTGCCGCCGTCAGGCAGCTGATGCTGCTGCTGACTGGGGGCCGGACCCAGAATTGCCGCCCAAGATGCCTGCATTGTTTTTTTCGCAATGGCTTTGATTTTGTCGGGTTTTCTAAACGGATTAACGCGATTCTAAACTCTGATTAGAACTATTGAGGGATGCCTGAGAACTCGATTTTTGCATGGGGACAAGAATATTTGAAGGATACAAATCCCATAATTAAAAAAATCCCAAGATGCAAGGATCAGAATCACCATCTCTGTGGAAAAGAAACCCTAAGCAAGGATATCAGAATCCCCTAGCATCAGTACAAGGATCAGAATCCCCAGCACCTGTACAAGGATCAGAATCCCCCAGCACCTGTACAAGGATCAGAATCCCCCAGCACCTGTACAAGGATCAGAATCTTCCAGCACTTGTACAAGGATCAGAATCCCCCAGCACCTGTACAAAGATCAGAATCCCCCAGCACCTGTACAAGGATCAGAATCCCCAGCACCAATTACAGGGATCAGAATCCCCCAGCACCTGTACAAGGATCAGAAGCCCCCAGCACCTGTACAAGGATCAGAATCCCCAGCACCTGTACAAGGATCAGAATCCCCCAGCACCTGTACAAGGATCAGAATCCCCAGCACCTGTACAAGGATCAGAATCCCCCAGCACCAAGTACAAGGATAAGAATCCCCAGCACCAAGTACAAGGATCAGAATCCCCCAGCACCTGTACAAGGATCAGAATCCGCCAGCACCATGTACAGGGATCAGAATCCCGCAGCACCAATGTACAAGGATCAGAATCTCCCAGCACCTGTACAAGGATCAGAATCCCCCAGCACCTGTACAAGGATCAGAATCCCCTAGCACCTGTACAAGGATCAGAATCCCCCAGCACCTGTACAAGGATCAGAATCCGCAGCACCAATTACAGGGATCAGAATCCCCCAGCACCTGTACAAGGATCAGAATCCCCCAGCACCTGTACAAGGATCAGAATCCCCTAGCACCTGTACAAGGATCAGAATCCCCCAGCACCTGTACAAGGATCAGAATCCCCCAGCACCTGTACAAGGATCAGAATCCCCCAGCACCTGTACAAGGATCAGAATCCCCAGCACCAATTACAGGGATCAGAATCCCCAGCACCAATTACAGGGATCAGAATCTCCCAGCACCAAGTACAAGGATCAGAATCCCCAGCACCAAGTACAAGGATCAGAATCCCCAGCACCAAGTACAAGGATCAGAATCCCCCAGCACCAAGTACAAGGATCAGAATCCCCCAGCACCTGTACAAGGATCAGAATCCCCAGCACCAAGTACAAGGATCAGAATCCCCAGCACCAAGTACAAGGATCAGAATCCCCCAGCACCAAGTACAAGGATCAGAATCCCCCAGCACCTGTACAAGGATCAGAATCCCCAGCACCAAGTACAAGGATCAGAATCCCCCAGCACCAAGTACAAGGATCAGAATCCCCCAGCACCTGTACAAGGATCAGAATCCCCCAGCACCTGTACAAGGATCAGAATCCCCAGCACCTGTACAAGGATCAGAAGCCCCCAGCACCTGTACAAGGATCAGAATCCCCAGCACCTGTACAAGGATCAGAATCCCCCAGCACCTGTACAAGGATCAGAATCCCCAGCACCTGTACAAGGATCAGAATCCCCCAGCACCAAGTACAAGGATCAGAATCCCCAGCACCAAGTACAAGGATCAGAATCCCCCAGCACCTGTACAAGGATCAGAATCCGCAGCACCAATTACAGGGATCAGAATCCCCCAGCACCTGTACAAGGATCAGAATCCCCCAGCACCTGTACAAGGATCAGAATCCCCCAGCACCTGTACAAGGATCAGAATCCCCAGCACCTGTACAAGGATCAGAATCCCCCAGCACCTGTACAAGGATCAGAATCCGCAGCACCAATTACAGGGATCAGAATCCCCCAGCACCTGTACAAGGATCAGAATCCCCCAGCACCTGTACAAGGATCAGAATCCCCTAGCACCTGTACAAGGATCAGAATCCCCCAGCACCTGTACAAGGATCAGAATCCCCCAGCACCTGTACAAGGATCAGAATCCCCCAGCACCTGTACAAGGATCAGAATCCCCAGCACCAATTACAGGGATCAGAATCCCCAGCACCAATTACAGGGATCAGAATCTCCCAGCACCAAGTACAAGGATCAGAATCCCCAGCACCAAGTACAAGGATCAGAATCCCCAGCACCAAGTACAAGGATCAGAATCCCCCAGCACCAAGTACAAGGATCAGAATCCCCCAGCACCTGTACAAGGATCAGAATCCCCAGCACCAAGTACAAGGATCAGAATCCCCAGCACCAAGTACAAGGATCAGAATCCCCCAGCACCAAGTACAAGGATCAGAATCCCCCAGCACCTGTACAAGGATCAGAATCCCCAGCACCAAGTACAAGGATCAGAATCCCCAGCACCAAGTACAAGGATCAGAATCCCCCAGCACCAAGTACAAGGATCAGAATCCCCCAGCACCTGTACAAGGATCAGAATCCCCAGCACCAAGTACAAGGATCAGAATCCCCCAGCACCAAGTACAAGGATCAGAATCCCCCAGCACCTGTACAAGGATCAGAATCCCCCAGCACCAAGTACAAGGATCAGAATCCCCCAGCACCTGTACAAGGATCAGAATCCCCAGCACCAAGTACAAGGATCAGAATCCCCAGCACCAAGTACAAGGATCAGAATCCCCCAGCACCAAGTACAAGGATCAGAATCCCCAAATACAAGAATCAGAATCAAGAAGACCAAGGATCAAATAATAATTAGACCCCAGAATTTGGGACATTATCATAATATTTAGTTAATCTCACAAATAAAACAAAAATGAATCAAGAAAGAAGCAAGATGCAACAAATTTTTTTTCAATCCAGTCATTTATTTTTCCTAAACGACAATCCATAACTAAGCCGCAGAGTTGCTGCGTTGCTCTCCAAAATACCGGCTCAACTATTAATCAGTCAGTCAGTCAACTTCGAGCTGCTCAATCATCGCTAGCGGTCACGGTGGTCTTCTCGCTGACGTACACGCCGTCAAGAAATTTACGAATATCCTTGTTCTTGACGCTGCAGCACTGTTGAATGAGGGCGGCGGCGTGGCTGACAGCTTCGATATCGTTGCCTTCAAGCTGGATCTCGTCTTTAATGCCGGTCTGGGAGACCTTAACGCCGCGGAGCATGTTCACCGTGCGATTGTTCTTCTCGCCAAGGAAGTTGCGAATCTCAATGGAATCGCCATCTTTACTAATCACCATATTGATGGGAAAGTGGGCGTACACCGACTTCAACTTGTAGCGGAAGCCGTACGTCACACCCTTGATCATGTTGCGCACGTGGGTGACAACTGTGCGCACGGCGGCCAGCTCTTTGTGCACGCCGAACCATTTCTCAACGGTGAGGGTTCGCCCATTCGGCGACACTTTAATGTCAAGCGACAGGTGGCGGAACGAGCGCGAGAGGACGCCGCGCTTGCCTTTGACGCGAACCACTCGAGAACGGGCGTCAACGGTGACACCTTCCGGGATCTTGAGGCTGAGAGAGGACTTGATTACCTTCATGACTATGACGGCTGAAGTTGGGTTTTATTGTGGCAAGCTAAATACTTTCCAATATACAAATTTTATTTTTTTTATTGTTAAAAATACATTTTAAGTTAGTGCAATGCTTATAGTGGCATGCATAAAAAATCTTGGTGGGGGCACTCTTAAGGACTCAGATAGACTACTTGAGCTCCTGCAAAGGATACTGAGGAGGAAGCTATTAGGGGTGCTGATGAAAAAACTATTGAGGCCACTGAGAAGGGAGCTGGGATATTGTTAGGGCAGCTATAAAGTTACTATATGGGGCATTTTAAGGCAAACTCAATTCTGGAATTGAAAAGGGATATTATAATCAAAGAGAATTCCCTAAGCATTAAGGCAGAGGTTGGAGGCCATATGGAACAGGAGTTTTCCTCCTATAATTATTATTATAGAATATATTACTAAGAACAAACTAAGTACACTGTCAAGTAGTAATTTAGAATCATTTAGATAGTATAAAGTTCAAACAAAATATTTGTTATTAGTTTTATTTTTTAAAAACTCATTTAGTCTTTTTATATTTTTTTAGTTTCTTGTATAACTGAAATAAATTTGCTAAATTCTTGTAAATATTATATAAACTTAGTTTTAGCAAAATTTGCTACTTATATTAGAAAATATTTGAACTTTGAAGGAGCAAAAAAGTTTTCACAAATAACTTTTTGGCTATACCTTAGCTACTTTTGGAATCTGCTATTTAGAAAATTGCATCATTCTTTCTTACTTTATTTTTCAACCTACATTGTCAATTTTACAACTTACCTCCCCAATTTTATGACTTACCTTGGCTAATAACAATTTTACCTATCTAGTTTGGGTGTATATTGGGCTTGTGCAACTTAAATGCAAAGTTAATTATTTTATGATTAGATATATAACTATATCTAAAAATATACATTCAAAATGGGATATTGGCCTACTATGGTATAAAATATATAGGATAACCTAGACTAGGCAAGGTCTATTAAAAGTTGAAACTCAAAGAAAAAGGGCAATCTTTCCTTATCCAAAACTTCAGGCATAAAAATTTTGTGTCATTTATTTTCCCAGCTTTGGTTCACAATCATTTAAGGAGGATGAGGACCATAGGTGTGCAACTTGAAAAATTTGGTCAGCCAATGCGACTTACTTTGGGTCAAAGTTTATAGGATCCAAAAAAGGTCTTGCGAACCACTTTTGCCTGAATCTTCCCAATTTTTTTCCATTTTGCAACTTACCCCTTCATTTTTGTGACTTACCCCCTTATTTTTGCGACTTATCCACTTGTTTTTGCAACTTACCCTCTCGTTTTTTATTGATTTCGCAACTTACATTGCCTATTTTGCAATTTTTATTGACCATTTTGCAACTTACATTGGCAATTTTGTGACTTACCTTTATCAGCCACCAAATCAGTCAGCCAGATTGGCCAACTTGGCCAACTGTTGTGCATGTATGACAAGGACATGCAAATAATTGTATACCAAAGGTAATATATAGGAGTAGCATCTATAGCTTCTAGTATTAAGTGGTTATCTGCTTGTCTAACTGTTGTTAATTGACTGGTCTGGAAATGTCAGTGCTTTTGAGCTTCCATTCCTTTCAATGGTGATTGCACCTTTTAATGGTAATTGTGACCTTCTAGAATGATTATGAACCAAAGCCAAAGGAATGCTAAAAAAGTATCTTTTAAGAAATTTTGAAATTTATTTTGCCATTTTTATGCTTTCTGTTTCAAAAAGACTTTTTTGAGGACAAAAATATCCATAACTAATGGAAAGAATACTGTTTATTAATATTATTATTAGTTAGAAAACATGGAAGATAGCTAGCCCTATATTTGCATAAGTAGAATAATGTCAAAAAATTACTCTAACTGTAAATTAAAAGAAACATACTTCTAAAAAGTTGTAAATTAAAAATCTATTAAAATAAAAGAAAAAAGATCGAAATTTCCTTTCCTACAAAAAGCACTAGGCCTAGGCCTAAAACTAGCTATTCCCAAGTCTGACTCAACTCCATCAACTTAAGCTCAACCCCACTACCCATCATAGAGATATACTAGGGGCAAAAATACAAACGTATAATAATGTACTCAAGGGAAAGACCTGGATTTTTGCAAGAGTTCTATGCCTGGCACAAGCAAGCAGTTAAAATAGCTAAAAACGATTAAACAGATGCCTTTGTCTTTGACCTTTGTGATATGCTTCAAATTCAAACTGTTCGATGCTTCATAGTCATAGTCCCTTTCGAAATTAAACACTCACATTTGACCTAAAGCACGAACCTGGTAATCTCTCTAGCAAAAAACCCCATTGAAAAAAAACAAAAAAACTTGACAATCAAATCCAATATAACTTCACCCAGTGTGTTCATTTTAAGAGTTTCAATCTTAAGTAATTGCTGTATTACGTGCGTTTTGAAACGAGTGTTCTCCTTGCAGTAAAGCAAATAATATTGAAAAAAATGCGTATTAATTAATTAATTCTCTTTTAAAAGCATTCCACGAAGGATTTTTTTGTAAAAAATTTATGAGAAGACTAAATGAAAAATAAAGTTTTTAATGCGTGAAATGAACTAATGAATGAACTAACGGTCTCAACTAATGAATTATTTGTCGAGACAGTTACTCTACGCGAACTTTTGGGTCCGCTGATTAACCTTAAGTCTCTCAATATGGACTATACATGTGTACTAATCTAGAGGTCAATTAAAATTTGCAGTGGCGCAACTAGGGGGCGGGGGCCCTCTTTACGGCAAAAAAGCAGCAAAAGGGGGGACCAAGCGAATTTTCACAAAAAGCCATCCAGACCCGATTCGCCCCTCCCTACTCACCAAACTCATCAGGGTCCGCCCCATGCCACCGGTTGCGCCAATATTTACCAGTACGAATCAATCCCATATTTTGTACTTAATTGATGATTTTAAAGAAAACTATACGATCAAAAACTACTGTAGCTACTGTACTCGAAATATTTACAATTGCGTAGATTTGTGGTGGCCTGCCCTCTACGTGCGCCAGTGCCTATGCACCCAAACCCGGCCGGCCGGCTGGGGTGGTGGGCGCCCACCAGTGTGACTGCTAAGCCGCGGGGTTCGTCTATGAATGTGCGCACCTCGATTGCTATAAGAGACAAACGCGAGTCAACTTTTCTCACTCGCTCACTTTTGTTTACGAGTCGCTTAACGATCGTTTATAGGCAACCATGCATACATGTACGCTCGGTAAAAGCCAAACAGCATATGGATATTTTAACTAATGAAGAATACTGAAAGCAAGATAGATCGCTTGAGGGAATACACAGAAGTACGAGCTATATATTTCACTGAAAGTTAGTGAGCTTTAAAAACTCGTTAGAAACCGTTTTGCACGACAACTAAATTGAAATAAATTCAAAAGAGTTCAGGAGTATTAATTTATTAATAAATTAATAACATTGCGATTGGCATTTATTTTTTTAAAGAATTCTACAAAAGAAAATATTTTTATTTAGTTACCAACTGAAATCTGACACAATTGATAAACAAAGCATAAATATGTATTTATCATATCATATATCAATATATCTGACAGACAATGTTTAGTTAGTTACACCGACCAGCGACAGACAATATCAGATTTTTCAGTTCATCACTCCTCACGCAATTTGAAAATCAGTTTGTGATCGCCCGGCGCTTTAACGGTTCCCGGCGTACCCTCGAGAATCTCCGCCATCCGTGACGCTTCGTCATCGGGCAGCTCAATGTGAAATCGCTGGATGATAATCACGGCAAAGATGAAGAGCTCCATGCGGGCCAGACTCTCGCCTAGGCAGGAGCGCTTGCCAATGGAAAATGGAATGACGCGTTCGGACGGAGCGAACTTGCCTTTGTCGTCGATGAACCGTTCGATGCGAAATTTTTCCGGCTCCGGGAAGGATTCCGGATCGGAGTGCACCGCCTCCAGATTGGGCATGACGCTGCAGTTCTTGGGCACCAGATAACCAAATAGTTCGGCGTCCTCGAGAGCCCTGTGGGCTACGCCGCCGGGTATGAGTGTGTACACGCGCTGCGACTCGAGAAGAAATGCCTCAATCAGCGGCAGCCGAGATCTGTCTGACATGACAGGTGGCCTGCTCCCCAAGCAGTCTCGAACGTGCTTGAACAGACGCTCCTGCAACTGCTGGTCCTTCGCCAAGTGCAGCGTCACCCATCGCAGACTGTTGGTGGTGGTGTCCGTACCAGCCATGAATAGGTCCGCAATGCTTACCTGCAGCTTCTTGTCGCCGAAGAACTCGGCAGCTTCGGAAGGATCGCGCTGCTCAGTACGGTGGCGCTCCGCGATGAAGGCTTCGATGTAGTCCGCCGGTTCGTCCGTCAGGTTGTAGGCCGACCTCTTCTGCTGAATTTGCTCCTGGCAGAAGGCGAACATCTCCTCAAACAGTTTGACACTCTTCTTGACAGCCTCCATGTTCAAGAAGAGTCTGGGCGCAATGCTGGTGAGTAGCGGTATCAGAACACTCGATAGAAGCGTTGGCTGCGAGACACCCTGTTGAGTAATCTTATTGATAAGGGCCAGCTTCTCGTCGAAAGTTGGATCTTCTGTGGCTAATCGTCGGCCAAAGACCAGCACGCAGATGACGTTGGACACAGCCTTGCCTAACATGTTTCCTGTGCTCACTGGCTGGCCCTGCGTCTCCTCTAGCGCCGCTACTAATTCCAGCGCCTCCTTGACGATGCTCTCCTCCGAGCTGATCTTACCGAAGCCGCAGTCGCGAAGTACTTGCAGGCTAAACCGTCGATGCCTTTTCCAGCTTGGGCCGTCGGTCATGACTAGGCCACTGTTGCCCAAGACCTTGGTGGAGAAGATGTGCCTCGGTCGTCCGGAGAACACCCCACCCTGGGTAACGAAAGCCTCTTTAACAGCCTCGTAGGTATTCAGACAGACGGCTTGGCGGCCATTTACCTTGAAGCTGCACACGGGTCCGTAGCGTTTCTTTGCCTGTCTGAGCCAATTGCGCAATGGGAATTTCATAAACGGGAAACTGCCCAGTATGGGCACCACGGGCGGACCAGGTGGCAGTCGGCGCAGCCTATTCACGAAGGTGATCAGCCATCCCACTAGCAGAGTAGCCAGCAAAGCTGCCGCAATGTTAAACAAGTCCATGCCTGTCCTTCTTCTCTAAAATTGCCTCCTTTGAGATTAATGTTGCTAAAGTTCTGTGCGCCAGTTACTCGCTATTGTGTCGCATTTTTTATAGCCGTCCAACTGACAAGTTTCTGTCTCCGCAGCAATCTCTAGGTCACTATAGTTAGGTGTAAATTAGCGTACATTGTACATTTATGTACAATAGTAGCATCGATGCGCGTACACAGTTGAGATAAAGTTTATTTTGCTTGAAAGTGTTTCAACTCAAGGTCAGTCAGTATCTCTCGAGTTCAGCGAATAGTCGGAGCATTATTAAATAGGAATTCAAAACAGATAAAATTATACAGATAAGATTTCGTGTCAAAGCCAGTTTCTTGACAAAAACGAACCAAGCTGGTTTGGTTTTAACTGCAAGTGCGAAATAAGTGCTTGCAAGTTCGACGAAACTTTTTGCCCAATGGAGTTGATAAAGACTTAAGTTAAATAATTTTCTGCTCAGAAAAATCACCTTATTAACTCTTGTAAATTATAAATAGAACAAGACAAGAATGTACAATAGTGAAGGGTTGACGATTCTCAAACACCTAAAACTTCTCAGAATTCTCAGCTCCTCTCACTGGAACTGGAACCCGAATTTTTTATAATATGAGAAAAACTCTCCGCTCTCTACTTCTGTTAGTAGACAAGTGCAGAGCAAGCAAAGTGCAAAATGAAGAAGCAGTTAAACAAATCAAAATTCAATTTAGATATTTAGAATAAAAACAACTATGCATCAAACAAATGTCGCCGCACCGCTGCTCGAAGTTGCAGCAGACGACGTCGATCTGAATGATGACGCAACGCGACCTCTTCGGCCGCGTCGCCGATGTCGGCCCTGGCCGGTCGGATTCGCAGCTGCAGCGGCGTCGGGCAGTGCCAGGAGGCAGACGGAACGGGTGAAGTCAGTGACAGAGGCGACTGCACCAGCGCCGCCTGCAGCGGCGGAGACGGCGACAGCAGCTCGGACGGCCAGCAGAGCGAGGAGGCTCGCCAGGAGATTTCGTGCGGCCAACTGCGACTCCGGACGGTGACAGAGACGACGGCGTTGCCGGCGCTGGCTGGCCAGGATTCCAGCGCCGAGGAGCAGAAAGGCCGACCAGACGGACAGCTGGACGATCGCAGCTGGCCGGCCGCCGAGCATCGAGCTGGACGACTCCGCACCGGGACCGGAGCCGGACGCTTCGTCCAACAGGCCGGCAATTCCAGCGATGCCAACAGCGCCAAGCCAGACTGCCAGAGCGACGATTCCGTTGGCGATCTCGGCAGCGGACAGGCGGGAGCTGCCAGTTGCCAGCAGGTGCAACGCCAGGCCGGCCGCCTGCGCAGTCAAGGAGGTTCGCCAAGCAACGATGGCTAGTGCGATTTTCACTGAGAACGTTGCGCCACCGACCGAAGCGGATGCAGCGGCCATGAGTTCGCTTAGCATCTGGACGGTGAGGCCGGCGCAGTGCAGACCCAGCACTAGCGGGGCCAGACTCGTTGCCCTTGGCAACGGAGATCGATAGGAGCGTCTGATTGCAAGTAGCTGCGGTAGGCAAGCGCCTAAGGTGAGCAACAGGGTGGCTGCTTGAAGACCGGGTTGAATTTTGGTGAGGAAATGAGGAAGTTTGTTGTCCACCTGCGGCGTGGTGCATCTGCGGGTTGGGATGAACAAGAAGATAGGTGGCAGTGATGCTGCGACACAGGGGAAGTGGGATGCTTAACTTAAAAGTTCAATCATGGGCATAACGCCTGGACGACAGCGCTCTCCCCCCTTTGGTAGCAGCATTGGCGCACTCTGCCTTTTGGTTTGGCGACCCTTTTCAGTAGCTTTGGCGCCCCCTTTCCAGTAGCTTTGGCGCCCCCTTTCCAGTAGCTTTGGCGTCCCCTTTCCAGTAGCTTTGGCGCCCCCTTTCCAGTAGCTTTGGCGTCCCCCTTTCCAGTAGCTTTGGCGTCCCCTTTCCAGTAGCTTTGGCGCCCCCTTTCCAGTAGCTTTGGCGTTCCCCTTTCCATTAGCTTTGGCGCCCCCTTTCTAGTAGCTTTGGCGCCCCCTTTCCAGTAGCTTTGGCGCCCCCTTTCCAGTAGCTTTGGCGTTCCCCTTTCCATTAGCTTTGGCGCTCCCTTTCCAGTAGCTTTGGCGCCCCCTTTCCAGTAGCTTTGGCGTTCCCCTTTCCAGTAGCTTTGGCGTCCCCCTTTCCAGTAGCTTTGGCGTCCCCTTTCCAGTAGCTTTGGCGTCCCCCTTTCCAGTAGCTTTGGCGTCCCCCTTTCCAGTAGCTTTGGCGTCCCCTTTCCAGTAGCTTTGGCGCCCCCTTTCTAGTAGCTTTGGCGTCCCCCTTTCCAGTAGCTTTGGCGTCCCCTTTCCAGTAGCTTTGGCGCCCCCTTTCTAGTAGCTTTGGCGTCCCCTTTCCAGTAGCTTTGGCGTCCCCTTTCCAGTAGCTTTGGCGTCCCCTTTCCAGTAGCTTTGGCGCCCCCTTTCCAGTAGCTTTGGCGTCCCCTTTCCAGTAGCTTTGGCGCCCCCTTTCCAGTAGCTTTGGCGTCCCCTTTCCAGTAGCTTTGGCGTCCCCTTTCCAGTAGCTTTGGCGTCCCCTTTCCAGTAGCTTTGGCGCCCCCTTTCTAGTAGCTTTGGCGTTCCCCTTTCCAGTAGCTTTGGCGCCCCCTTTCCAGTAGCTTTGGCGTCCCCTTTCCAGTAGCTTTGGCGCCCCCTTTCCATTAGCTTTGGCGCCCCCTTTCCAGTAGCTTTGGCGTCCCCTTTCCAGTAGCTTTGGCGCCCCCTTTCTAGTAGCTTTGGCGTTCCCCTTTCCAGTAGCTTTGGCGTCCCCTTTCCAGTAGCTTTGGCGCCCCCTTTCTAGTAGCTTTGGCGTTCCCCTTTCCAGTAGCTTTGGCGCCCCCTTTCCAGTAGCTTTGGCGTTCCCCTTTCCAGTAGCTTTGGCGCCCCCTTTCCAGTAGCTTTGGCGTTCCCCTTTCCAGTAGCTTTGGCGTCCCCCTTTCTAGTAGCTTTGGCGTTCCCCTTTCCAGTAGCTTTGGCGTCCCCTTTCCAGTAGCTTTGGCGTCCCCTTTCCAGTAGCTTTGGCGCCCCCTTTCCAGTAGCTTTGGCGTCCCCTTTCCAGTAGCTTTGGCGTCCCCCTTTCCAGTAGCTTTGGCGCCCCCTTTCTAGTAGCTTTGGCGTTCCCCTTTCCAGTAGCTTTGGCGCCCCCTTTCTAGTAGCTTTGGCGTTCCCCTTTCCAGTAGCTTTGGCGTCCCCTTTCCAGTAGCTTTGGCGCCCCCTTTCTAGTAGCTTTGGCGTCCCCTTTCCAGTAGCTTTGGCGCCCCCTTTCCAGCAGCTTTGGCGTCCCCTTTCCAGTAGCTTTGGCGCAGCTAATAGCTAGCAGCTCACAGACACCCTCCAATCAAAAACTCTGGCTACGCCCTGAGTGCAATAACGTTTGCAAATTGATGTTCCGTTTCCTGTACATCGATTCTAAAGGCTGCTGGTTCTCTTACGTGCTCATAAAAATATGATAATTGCGTCTGCTGCATCTAAAAGCATGAGTCTAACACGAGCGCATTAACAAGTGCATCAGAGCGGCCCAATTGACACATCAAACTCAGGGCAAGCATGTTGGATTAATTCAGTGTCGGTTTGGATTGAAAAAAGCAGCTAGCGACTAACATTAAGCAGTCAATTAGCATTTTAATTTTTATAATGCGCACTTATCCATGCCCGTCCGACATGGTCCCTGCGTCACGTGATCTACTCTCGACATCACGCAATTTTTTGTCGTATTTAAGTGAGCACTGGATTAATTAAATACATCCATCGCCTGATCAGATGGCTATGACTGTCCCCGAGTTTTTTCTGTGGTACCTTTTTCTAGATTTCAATAAACATGATTGAGCTACGTACAGAAAAATTGTTTTTGTCTTTTTGTCAAAGTTATGTTGATTTGACCCTGATTTGTGGCCTTTTGAATTACTTTAATTCGTCTCTGTTTGTTCTATCGAGCTTTCGAATTTCTTATGAGGTCCCTGTTAGTTATCGTATTCATATCTGGTAGTTTGCGATATGATCTTTCCAAGGACTTCTAGAGTAACAAAAGTGACTTTTAGTGGTCCTTGGAGCTTTCGAGAATTAGCACTGGATTTTTTTTGGGTGTCCCCCTAAAGTAACCTCGGTGTGTCGTGAAGCCTCACCGCAAATTCGTCCAGTTGAATTCGGCACCGCCCAGAGGAGCGGACGACTCATTGCCGCAGATGCTCACCAGCGCCAAACGCAGCGCCAACCTTCGAAACTCGTCCGACGAGAAATTTCTGACTTGCACTCTGTCGCTGCCGGAGCTGGCGGCCTCGTCACCCAGCTGGCAGTCGGCTGGAGGCCGCAACGGCAGGCTGATGCGGTGGCACAGGGCGCAGTGCAGATTTCGATAAACGCCGGAGTCGCCGTCTCGAGCTGTGGTCAGCCGGCCGTCCAGCACAGGATCAAAGGCGCCGACGTGACACTGATTCTCGAACTCAGCACGCTGGCGTCGCAACAAGCTGGACACCGATGCTTCGAAGTGATCAGCAGCCAGCTCGGCTAGTCGGCAGTGGGAGACCGGTCGCTGCAGCCAGCACACCCGAGACTGCCTGATAGATACCGAAAACTGCAGCTGACAACCGGATGGCGGCCGCGCCACCAGCAGCGACAAGACGTCGCCAGCAGCTTCGTTGGAGACTTGGTCGCAGACCAGCCGGCCAGCCAGGTGTCTGAAATCCGTCTCGAAGCCGTTGCAGACTGCGCAGGCGGCGCTGCGGAAGATCATCTCGGACGCCGCGACGGGCAGGAATGCCGACGAGGTGCACAGGCGCTGCAGTTCTGAGCTCACCGACCTCGGGCAGCCGCTCACCACGCCGATGCCAAGTCGGCCGTCCAGGTTGAGCGGCGGCTCCTCAGATGCAACCAGCTGACGCCGGACGCTGCCGCTGTCGTCGACAACAAGGAAGTGTCGGTGATGGACGCAGCTGACAGTAGCCGGCCCGGGCTCGGGTTGCTGCAGGGCGGGGCAGCAGTCGCCGAGGTGGCTGCAGAGCTGGTCGCACTTGCAGCCGCCGGGCGAGCAGGCGGGACTGCAGACCGGAGGCTCATGTCGGCCCTGGCAGGCAGGCAGAAGAGGCCGCAGTGTCAGCAGAAGCAGAGCTGGAAGAAAAAGCATTTCCTCCCGTTGTTGAGACTTGGCCGCAAAATTTTGTGAGAATAGCAGCTGTCAAATCATTTTTTAAAACATTTTTTTCCAAATGAGCAGCAATCAGATTGGATGATGGCTGCTGGGCTGGCGGGAAGCGGAAGGGGCGGAGGAGCGAACCAAAATTATCCCCCAAGCGCTCCTGCTCCTCCTCCCCCTGCCAAATAATATCTCTCTCAACGGGGCGCCATCGCCAAAGGCGATTTCCGCTTGCTTTTTTAGGATAAATTTTTTTTAATCCCACAAGAGAAAAGCAGCAGAGGCCGATTTGAGAACGCTGAAGAGTAAGTGGCACCTTTCTTCATTTCCTGTCTCTGATGTCAATCAGTAGAATGCATTATTCTCTGCGTGGAAGTCAGACCCAGTGAAGTGACAGATTTAATTGAACCGATTCATTGAACGCGACATAAAAAGCTTGGCATGGGTGGGCAATGGGTGAGAAAATTCTCTGTGCACTTCGTCCTCATTCAGGGGTATCGTCTCTCATAAAAAGCGTGCATTACTTCTACTTTGCTACGCGTCTCGTTGTGGACCAATCAGAATGCTGCTGAGAGGGATACGGTACGGGCTGTATACTAGCATCCCGTTAAACAGGTTTGGCAGTGCACCTACAATGAAGGCAGATGCCTCGATGCTCCTTGAGCTTGGTGGTTCTGGGCTTCTTTTCTCGCATATTTCCTCCAGATGTCCACTTCTCGACCCGCTAGACGGTAGAGCGGGTCTCGAACGCAGATGTCACTGTGAAGGCAGTTAATGGCGCATTCAGAAGTACACGAATACGTGATCGAGCTGTGCAAGTCTTTGTGTAGTCGCCTTTGGCTTTGCGAGGTCCCAAAGAGTGCCCCGTGGTACGGATTGGGCTCAATTACTGTGCCTAAGTGGTCCTCGGCGCCACGGGAAGATCCCAGTTGTGTCCAGACAACCAACACCGCTGCAATGATTTGTACTGTCCATAAGTAATGTTCACAAGACTCTACTAACAATGCTGCCTTAAAGTAGTAGTAGAAGTGACTAAGATTGATTATTTAATTAAAAAATTTGCTCAGTGCGTTTTCGGTAGTTCGAATTTTGAAAATGGCTGACTGATTGAAAGCTTGGCCTTAGATATTTTGCCAACTATCTTGCGAGCTACGAGCTAGTTTCAAACAATTTTTTAGCGTGAATTTTCTTTTTACTATTTAAAAAACGTGTTGGCAGTGGTTAACTACCTAAATTAGTAAATGATAAACTCCAAACAGCAATGCTTCAACGTACATCGTTTTATTTCAACTAACAATTTCACAAGGATACACAGATGCTGCCCTAATGGACCAGTAGTAATGTGTGTGTGCATTTATTGAGACAGGTAATCTTATTTACAAATATTGCACAAATGAGTAGCTCATTATATATGGATGTATCTGCTAGCAGTAGTACACGTAAATCTGTTATAGCAGCGCCCTAGGAGAAGTGCACAAGTAGTATGCATAGCTCGTATGGTTATAAAATGTCTTATATTCACAAAATGTGCTTCCAGCAAATAACAGGAAACAAAACTCCCAAAAACAAGAATCTTTAGCAATAGGTAATTAGCAGAAATTGCGCATACAACATGCATAGTAACAAGCTATTAGAAGAAGACTTACATTTTGATTATTTTAAAGGCACGCAACAAGTTTCTCATAACAACTACGAGTAATTATTAAGTATTCTTAAGCA